>OMKP01065792.1:0-10372 GCA_900302375.1 Bathygadus melanobranchus | reverse complement strand
AAATGTGAAGATACGTACCAATGGCCAGTTTATATTTGGGGTTGAGGGGTAAGTTGAGGAGTTCTGAGAGATTTTCCAACCAAAATTTTGCCCATTGTTGACTTGGAGAGATGGACGCCACGTGAGCATCACACATACCTTTCAGCCTGCGACACGCCAGGCATGAAATATAACACACGCGCGCAGGCACACACACATAGACACACAGACACATGCACACACACACGCACAGACACATAGACACACAGACACACAGACACAAAGACACATGCCCGCACACACACACACACACACACACTTTAATGTTCCTCTGAGGGGGGAAGAGAGAGAGAGAGAGAAAGAGAGAGGGAGAGGGGGGAGAGAGAGAGAGAGAGAGAGAGAGAGAGAAATTGAAAGCCAGGGATCTTGAATGAATGCCATGGTGTTCTCATGTATCCCATTGGCTGACCCCGCTCCAAACCCAGAGTGCTGGTGTCCTGGTCGTTGGACACATAGGACCCCGTGTTGCAGACACACAGAAACCCATCACAGCACAGTCCTAATGAGAAGCGACCCGGGTTCCGCCAGTGGGATCCTGTGTCCCTGTGTGCACAATGACATCAGTGCAGACCTCCTAATTGGGATTAAAATAGCCTATTATTCAGGGAGAAAGCCCCTTTATGACTGAAACTGTGAAGCGCACGAAAGGCAACTCCCCCATCACGCACAGACATGCCAAGGTCACTTATGTTTAAGGGCAGTATGACATTTGTTTATTGACCTGCAGATGATAAAAATGTTTCCATTACCAGCATCCACAGCAGTCACAGTCTGCATGCAACAGGATAAGTCAGCACACAGCATGTTGCAGCTTTTAACATTCCTCCATTGATTCAGGCCTTGAACAATGTGCCATTGCAGTCAACCAATGGAATCCAATGAAAATACCCCCTTCCCCTCCCCCATTCGTCCCCATAACAATTGTTAAGAAAAAGCAATGCATCGAGACCAGACACATCCTTGCTCTCTGATATCATTTTAAACGGAAGGCCTGCCCTAACCCTGGTCAACATGTTGAGGAGAATGGCATTTACCATTTAACTAAGTAACTATTCCTCTGGTAGAACACATGTTTGCATACTTTAGACAAAGCTAACAGCAAGGGAGTGAGGGGCTATTTGCATTTATATTAACTCCTCTATACTGACACTCAGTATAGAGGCACAGCACCACAGAAGTTCATTTAAATGAACCAATATTTGAATATTCTTCAAATAATTATATGGAATTGTTTGACTCATGCATTTTTTTGCAAGGATGAATCCATGCCAAATTATCTTTTGGTTTCACTATATATATATATATTTCAAACTAGGCCATCTTGCTTTGTTTGAATGAATCCCACCATACGATCGTTTTCTGTCAAAGAAACGATTGGCAGCTAGGTAGAGGAAGCAACCAACTATTCAGGCATGAGATCTGTTCCCTCCCTACAGAGGTAAATACTCCTGGTGCCCTCCCTACACTCACAGGTTAATACTCCTGGTGCCCTCCCTACACTCACAGGTTAATACTCCTGGTGCCCTCCCTACACTCACAGGTTAATACTCCTGGTACCTTCCCTACACTCACAGGTTAATACTCCTGGTGCCTTCCCTACACTCACAGGTTAATACTCCTGGTGCCTTCCCTACACTCACAGGTTAATACTCCTGGTGCCTTCCCTACACTCACAGGTTAATACTCCTGGTGCCTTCCCTACACTCACAGGTTAATACTCCTGGTGCCTTCCCTACACTCACAGGTTAATACTCCTGGTGCCTTCCCTACACTCACAGGTTAATACTCCTGGTGCCTTCCCTACACTCACAGGTTAATACTCCTGGTTCCTTCCCCACAGTTACAGATCAATACTCCTGGTACCTTCCCTACAGTTACAGGTTAATACTCCTGGTTCCTTCCCCACAATTACAGGTTAATACTCCTGGTTCCTTCCCCACAGTTACAGGTTAATACTCCTGGTACCTTCCCTACAGTTACAGGTTAATACTCCTGGTACCTTCCCTACACTCACAGGTTAATACTCCTGGTGCCTTCCCTACAGTTACAGGTTAATACTCCTGGTACCTTCCCTACACTCACAGGTTAATACTCCTGGTACCTTCCCTACACTCACAGGTTAATACTCCTGGTACATTGCAGAACTTCTGATTACAAGACACAATATGGTTCTGTAACTTCTTTATATGCAGACGTCAATGATTATCGTCCAAGTCTGTGTGCAAAAAAAAAGTGACCTTCGGATAGAGTGATGTTATTGGAGACTGTGGCGTAAGAAATCATGCTAACCTTGTCATTAATCTTGCTGATTAATTCCCTTTGTGATTTAAAAATTAATCGGATTTACAAGGGAATGTTTTAATTACTTGTTGTAGTTACATGATAGCGCCCATACGATAGAAGAAAAAAAGAAAACAGGTACTTTTCCAGAAACGGCAGCGGACAAAGAGACTTTAGGATCCCAGGAATTTGAGGCTTTATTTATATTGAAACATACAATTTATCTTAAAAAGAAAACATCACACAAGGGACTGGTTTATGATCAGACACATGGCAATAAATACACTTTAGGAATGTAAAGGAACAATATGGAGGAATTGTAACATGCCGGGGTAGCGGGAATCATTTCCGTAGCCCCAAGTGATAAAATTGGAACTGATCTTCCAACTGAACGGGCGCTGTGGCCATATCTGTGTGTGTGTGTGTGTGTTGGGGGGTTGGCCAAAGCTCTTTTAACCTTGGAGAAACGGGTACATGGAAACAGGTCATGAAGCATCATCAACTTAAAACTAAAAGTAAGGGATAGACAAGTCTGATCTTAAACTTGGCTGTTGCTACAATGCTGGTTAGACGAAAGCTATTGCTAGTTCACAGTGTCCTGTATTTAAGACTGTTTATATATATAAACAGTAGATTTTTTCTTTTAAAAGGAATTTACTCACACTTAATAAAAATAAAAATGCAGAAACAACATTTATCTCACCGCTCTAACGTAATGAATAAAATGCGTTCAAACCGTCGCCGCTTAGATCGGGCGGGCAAGGAAAGGCGGAGGAATTCACTGAAGGCAACGAGTGAACAAAATAAAAGGACAAAACGAAATGAAGACGAGCGAGGACAGCGAAAGACTTGCCCTGTTGTGTTGTGGATAAAATACGCGTGGTAATACTGCTCTGACTAGCGGCAGGAGTAGGAGGAGGGGGTAAAAAGGCACAGGCCGTCTCGTGGTTTGGGGGTGCGTGTGTGAGCAGTGGTGGTGGGGGGGGGCGTGCGTGGCCACTAATAGTCAATACCCTGGTCGTTGTAATGGCCGCTGTAGTCGTCGTGGTAGCCGGCCTGGTACTCGTCGTCGGGTAACTCCGCCTGATAGTCACTGTCGCTGATTTCAGAGCCGTTGGTTCCCGTGCCCTGGCTGCCGTTGCCGTGGACGCCGGGGTCCGCCGGGGTGGCGCAGTACTTGGGGTCGTACACCTGCCGGCCCAGCCCGTACACGCTCATGCCCTTCTGGGACGCCACCTTGTTGGTGCCCATCTGCAGGGAGATGGTGGAGTTGTCCATGGGCTGCACCGCCACCTTCTGGTCGAAGATGTCCCGGCGGGTGCCCGGGGCCGACATGCCTGCCTGTTGACGCCCAACACACGCCAAGGAGTCCACATTTACAACTATGTCCACAGGGGAACGCGTCTCGGCAGCATAGTCACCCAGAAGGACACAGTCAGTGGTGCTTCTTGGTGTTCTTGGGGAGCTCTAATGAAGCGCCCCCTAGTGGCCAGGCGTATACGCGCGTTTGACAAATAAACGCTCGTCCGCAATTGTTAACGCGGTCGCCATGGTAGCAAATTTCACGATTTTCTTGTTCTACGTGCTAACAACAAACGAACGATGACATAAATAATGGAATGAAAAACAAACATATAGCCCCATACAGGGTGGCCACCCGTCCCTTAATACAGGATTGTCCTGTGTTTTCCCAACATGCCACTGGACTGCGGACAGGTAAGCTGCTGGTCTTTTATATTACCATGTTTATCGTTGTGATTACAGTAAACCCTGTGGATAGACGGATTGAATCTAAGAAACCTAATTTGTCCACTTTTCGTTTGGCAAAAGCTCTGTGAGAAAGGAATTAAAGGCCTGTCCCAAACAAGCCTTATCACGGACGTTTTATAACCAAATAGTGTTTAGCAATTCATACACATCCGTGTAGCACAACAGTGCATTGGGTGCAGTCGGTGTGGTTCGATTATGATTAACTCTTGCTAAAAAAAAAACCATTTTATTCCATGTACGTGGTAATAATATATAAATAAATATAGAAATAATATAGAAATGCAACCCATAATAATGTGAGTGGTTGGTATGCGCTACGTCACCTGGCTAGCACCCTTGTTAGTCCCCATCTGGAGGCTGATGGTGGTCTGGTCGAATGGTTTGTCCGTGTGCGTCTTTGGGTCATAGAGGTGTCTTCTGGTGCCATAAGCCGTCATCCCTGCCTGACTTGCACATTTGTTTGTGCCCATCTGAACAGAAGAGCCAAACACAAACCCGTTAAGAAGGATTATGAATGGGCGCCGGTTTAGTCTGGCCATGGATTTTGGCGTCAACAAGGTTGGTACTTGGTCCTAGTTGGTGACTGTGCACTTCTTTCACTTGTTGGTGTTGGACATTAGAATTGAAAGAAGAGTTCATCATTATAATATACATGCAGTCTGTCTGCAGAGACCTTGACTATAAATGACTAAATCCACTATATAAATATTCCTTCCCAAGTAATCAAATACAAACAATCCATTGAATAACAAATATCCTGATATTCCTGTTTCATACACACACAAACACGCACACCACATAAACAACCTCAACAAACGCACACACGCCCTCGACAACAACAACAACAACAACGTTCGCACCTGCAGTCCGATGACACACTGGCCGGCTTTGATCTTGTCGTCATCAAAATGCCGCGTCTGTTTGTCTGCATATTTCACACCAATGTCAACCTTTGTGTCAATACCTTTGGTCTTTGCCTAAGAAAACAAAAATAAGTTACTCGCTAACAATGGCCTTTCTGAAAACTTGAGAGGGAGAGAAAAGGGGTGGGGGGGGGGCATACAAAGCACACAGATCCACGTGCAGTAGGCCTGCGGTGGCTTACCATGCTTGCAAGTGCAAGCAGCGTGGTCTGAACTTGAGTCAGGTTGCCGTTCTCAAACAGGTCGTTGGCCTCAAAGATGTCGTTGGGCTTCAGACCGTAGGCCAAGATCGCTTTGATGAAGTTCCCTATGTTCTCCAGCTGCGTGAGAGAGAAGAAAGTGCATGAGTGTGTGTGTGTTGAATACCAGCTCCGAGAAGGGTTAGAGAGCAACACCAGCTGTGACTTGAAGCAGAGCAAGTGACTCACTTCCCAGGTCTTAAATGTGCTGAATACCCTCTTTATTATTGGGAGTGCTTGGTGCCCTCTTTCCTCCCCTTCTCGTTCCCCTGTTACTTGTTTTACTGGTTCACAGTGAAGATCCATGAAGGAAGTTCTACACAATGCTGACAAAAACACAAAGGTCTCACCTTGTGCCAGTTGAGTTGTGAGTGATTGATCTTCTTCACTGAGCCGGGCTGCAGTTTGTTAATCAACCTGGGGGAGAGACAAGGTTCGACATGGAATGTTATCGTTTTGCCGACAGGCTCCAATCACGTGAACACAGAAAACTATTCAATAGATGAGCAAAGGTCCCAGAGGTGCTGACCATTACGGGACATTGGACATAGAGCATCTTTTTTCTTCCTGCAGAGCTCAGCACACCTCTGCGTTGTTGACGCCGTCAGTAGGCCTGTACACATCCTTAGAGACATACGCACACAAACACACACACTTACTCGGTCAGGATGACGCCATCTTTTAAGCCCTTCTGGAAGTTGTCTCCAATAGGCATGCCCGTCACCTCCTCGATCCAGTAGCGTAGCTCCTCTTCCCGCTGCAGGTCATACTTCTGAGCAATCTAGGAAAGGGTCAAATATATGAATGAATAAACCTGCAAAACAGTGCAACCGGTGTGTGCTTAAAGTAACGTTCGTACCATCCAAGAAAGTAAGGAAGTACAAATCATACACAGTTGTAGTTTTTGCAGACTTTAAAAAACAAAATATAGATAATAAGAATATCAACCAAGACAAAATATCAGTTCATCCGTAGTTTACATTTTTTCCCTTTTTCGAATGACAAACTAAAATAGGCGTACAATTTTGTGGCTTTAAATGTTTTGTCAGACGCCAAAATCGGGCTTGAGGTAACGTGCATCGGTCAACCAACGCCGCCTCGCAGCTGACCGATCAAAACAGCAGCGGCCTTCGGAGATGTACGACATCAGATAGACGGAGGCGTTGTGGTCTAGAGTGAATGACGAAGTCACCCATACTTTCACCAGCATTTCAGCCAGCATCTGATGTCTGCATCACATCACGATTATACAGCAAGTCAGTGTTTTCAGATATATATCCATGTTATGCCCGTCCACAAAGCAGTACCAGCTTAGCGCATGTACAGAGGGAAACGAGATGCACGTTTATTCTGTGTAGTGTGGACATGGCCTTTTAGATGCTGAAACCCTCAAAGCTATTCCCCCCTTATTCTCTTAAGATTTTCTCTTTTTAGACTTCCCAGATGGGAAGGGAAGGGGTTACAAATAGCAGTGATACACAAATAACCACATGAACTATGAGGCCTCGAGACCCCGTTCGACAAGATCAAAGACTCCTTTGAAGTCTGGCCCAACTTTGCATTGTTGCTACCATTGCCGATCCAACTGGACTCTTAGGCAGGGCGAGACTATCACTATATACGAAACTGAGACACTTCAGACTCTGAAAACACATACACACAATAGAGGAAGGCAGCTATCTGGGTTTATCGCAGTATCGTGACACAGAAAACCGAGCAGATTCTTCAACGTCACACTACACCACTTAGATCTGCATTTGTATCGTTCCGGTATCATTTGACCTCAAAAAAAGAAAAGGCCGTGATTGCATCTGAAAACACGGTCAATTTAAGGACGAGTTCCCTTGTGAGCCCCATCACCACTCTCTGATTTCAGGAATGGAAATGGAGCGGCAGAAAACAAAAAATAAAAGAGTGACGTCATGCGACTTTACATCTGGAAGCTTCTTCTCACTACTACTTTCTCAAAAAGGGTCACGCAGACACACGTCTCGCGAAGCGGTCCGTCGATGGAAGGTTACTGTTAAAACGTAGGATGGCTAAAGTTAGGTTAGGGGTTAGGAGTTAATCTGTGAGCAGTGAAAGGTCCTTGCAATGCGTGCGTTTCCAGGCAGACGATGGTCTGCGAAACAATCCCCTTTTCCTGTAATAAAACATCCGTGGCGGCTCCCGCCATTAGCTCATCGGCCATTGTAAACACCACTTTAATATTGGCTGAGGCAGCGTAAACATGGCGTTTTTTAGCTCACCCATTCCTGTGGGCCAAAACAATAAAGAAAGAGGGAGTGGGAGAGAGAGATAAAACATCTGGCCTACACTACTGCAGGACATTGACTCACCGCCTACTGTAATTGGAACTGAAATAGCACATTTTACAGTTGCCTGTTTGCCCGTTTGAAATTATATACACAGACCTTGAAAGTCTGACTTGAATGAGCAGACGTTTTCAGCCAGGCGACTCCTGCTACCTAAGCTAGTCGCTAAACTAAACTAGAAACCAACCAGCCCGGTACATGGACAACATTATATATGTGCATTCATGGCATGCCCCAAAACTGGGCTAAGGAGAGGCTAAGGAGAGGTTAAGGAGAGGAGGACAGAACAGTTGGAGACTCACAGGCAGGCGCCCTCATCAGGGAGAACCCCAACTCCCAGGAGATCTTTAAGCCATAAGATTTATAGATGAAAAGCGAGAAAACTAAAGTTTGACAGCCTCACTTCACCACACCAAGTTAAGGCCAGTTTGGACCACCAAAAAGAAAAACCCATCAGAAGTTCATCAACTGCACAGACGTCCAGAAACAGACAGGATGCGATTGTTTCATTTCAACTACGATCCATCACTCCTCCAGCCAGCCACCCCCCCCGCCCAATCGCCACTCAAGCCGTTTCGGCACAGCATCGGGAAGCCAGGCGTCACCAGAGCTGGACGTGACAAAACTGCTTTGTAACTTGAGGCCGAAAATATATTTCTCACATAACCAACGGGAGAGAAAGAGAACAAAGATCAAATGTTCAACCGGTCTTGTTAAAAGGGCAAGGCCATGTCGCGTTCCACGACCATGAGCGGGGAGGTTGGGAGAGAAAAGGTTAAAGTGGAAAGTTGTCCATAACATCGGGCTTGAAAGCACTGTCATTTAGGAATTAATCAGAGACGCATTTAGTAGCTTCTCCTCTGGGAAACAGAAAGAACCACGGAAAGAAAGAAAAAAGAGAGAACTAGAGGATGAAGAGACCCCACCACCCCCCTTCCTCCTCTCACTGCCCAGCAGTTATTTTCTAGGCAGGCCGCCACAAAGAAGAAGAAGATTCCGTTCTCTTCATCTTCTGAGGCATTGAACAATGTCTTGAATAAAACAAAAGCATCAAAGAACGTTGGAGGTAAAG
Organism: Bathygadus melanobranchus; assembly: GCA_900302375.1. NCBI lineage: Eukaryota > Metazoa > Chordata > Actinopteri > Gadiformes > Macrouridae > Bathygadus > Bathygadus melanobranchus. Next base: position 1,734 of record OMKP01065792.1, on the reverse strand, counting down.
CTGTCACCCCGGACATCCTTTCAGCCACTCCCGTCTCCCTCGAGTATGCAGCCTACCAACCCAGAAAACATGGCGTTATGAGAGTATGACGACATACAGCCAAACACCCTTCACATCTACATCAACCCTTCACTCACTAAAACCAACGCAAAGACACGAGGGCTGAACAACACAGTAGGAAAATACTAAATAAATAAATACATATCACGTTACGATTACTTTGACAGATATTGCGATATGATTCACTATTACGAGGAACGGCCAGTTTTGAGTCACAATTTTCACTTTAACCGAAAAGACTATTAAAATCATGATGTGACATTTGTTGGGGTCTGCACCAAACATCTGGAAAAATAAATGGGTAGACCGGGGCGTCTCTGCAGCACTACAAATGTACATTCATACATTTTACCCTCATGAGAAAAAAATGCAGCTCCTGCGATTTGGATATTGAACATCACCATATTGTTCTTGAATTGAATTGTTCAGCCCTAAAAGACACACACACACCGACAGAATCTGGCTGTAGTATACCAGTATTCGTTCACACCAAAACTTACTTGACTTTTGGAGAAGTTGCTTTGGATAAAAGCGTCTGCCAAATGCCCTAAATGTAAATGTAAATGAAGTATCGCAGATTGCGTCAAGTATTTCAGCAACACAACCATCACGCTACAGACAGTCTACAGGCCAGCCCTACGTGGGGAAAATCCCCACGCTTGTTGTTAAGTTGTTAAAGAGGATGCGAGCCCTCTCGGATCATGTAGACAACCGTCTTAATGTCCATGGGCACCTCGGTGCTTAAACTTGGCCAAGCTTTCTGTGGGACAACAATCTGTGTGTGACCAACAGGTGTGGGTTAACACGACGACGCTGATTAACCATTTGGTGAATCATACACATGATGATTAGTGAACCACAGCTAAATAAATATCCCAGCTGGTTCTCCTCTTTAATATTTAACGACAGCCCGACTCAACTCGGGGAGAGGGTCAAAGGTCGAGGTTGATCGATTCGACAGTGCCATCAATGTCGACTGAAACGCCGGCAGTAGAATGTGCAACAGGCTAAACCAGTTTCCATTACTGCAAACATTCATAGCTGGAAACATCAGTCAAGTGAACAGCGGTGTATCGCAGCTTTCCAACCCAAGACAGGAACACAAATGACAGATTAACGAGAGAAAGCAGGGAACTTTTTCGTATTGAAAACAGACATGGAAGCAAGCAGCCAATGGTCTCGAATAAAATTGATGTCTTGATTAAAATGTATTTGTGTTGCAGATTGGAAAATATGCGAGAACACAACAGCCCAATTCAGAAATCAATGGATTTAAAGGACAACAAAACAAATAAAAACAGTGCTTCAACTCCCTGAAGGAAACGAGACAAGCCAAACAATAGTCTCTTTCCCGTCTGTCCCTAACTGAAAGCATTTAATGAATGCACCACCGAACGCAAGACTCATTCCCAAGACGGCCGCACTGTCAGCACATTGCATGGGGAAGGAAATCGTGTGCGCAGCCTCCCGGGACGCGCTAACACACACACTCCTACAACGACCATTACTCCAAAGGGTGACCGCAGCGGTCGTGTTGTAACTAAGGGGAGCCACGCTTGTCACAGATACCTCGCTGTGGCGGTGCAGAGGTTGCTAGCTCGAGGGGAGGGGACGCCTCTCTCCCGGGGAAACCTCAAGCAGAGGCCTAGCCATCCGGGCTCCTGGCTCCTGTCC
>OMKP01065785.1:0-12129 GCA_900302375.1 Bathygadus melanobranchus | reverse complement strand
ACCGTCTGTTCTTATACAAATAAAAAATAATAATATTGCCTATGCCTCAGCTCAGACTAAAATAGTAGGCCTATTATGCAACTGCACAAGCTGGGTATACGTCTAGCGTTCTCGACCAAGGTGAACGGTAGGTTAGGCCGAAAGGCCACTGCTCATGGTCCCTGGGCTCGGGAGAGCATAAGGAAACACAAACGACACTGATGAATCTGAAATTGCAGAGGATGTAATGTGACCTAATTACTCTCAGTAAGCTGTTAAGTCATTTCGCCCCGTTTCTCTCAAAAGACCGTTCCTGGCCTGTTTTCGAATGGAGCACAGGAAAGGCCGCTGGAAGCAATCAAATTTATTAGGAGAGGTTAAGACAATAGTCACGCAGAAGGAACGCTCCGCGGCACCGCGATAGCTCGGCTATTTCTTAAAGAGGCGGTGTTAGTTGGATGCAATGCACACTAGAGTAGGACTAGAAGCATGCTTTGCGCCACTTACGACTTGTTTGTAATGCCATTACCAAACATGCTATCAAAGATGTAGGGCCTATGCGTTTCTTCTTGAAAAAATACCGTGAACCGTTATGTAGGCTAGGTCAGCATGGTGCCATGGTAGGTCTATATGACCTCACCCTGTATTTATTTAAGAATCGGTCTATGTAGAAACTACCAGTCGCATTACAGGCGTTGTGAGACTGGGAGTAGACTCAAATCTACATAGACGAATTCATTGTCTGCATAGACGAGAACCTAGTGAACTAGACCCCTTTTTTGTGAGCTAAATCTTTAAACGTAGCAGTTTGCCCTTGTTCACGTGTTCCTTTTAACAGCTGTGTATCGTCTTTCTTTGCAAAGATAGCTCAATTCAGAAAACCTATTGGTTCACGGTCGTTGCACGGTGTACTTGCCTGTATAGTGCAAAGCATCTCTGGGATTTGTCTATTTAATAAATTGGTCGAAGGAGAGTTGACTATGCCTACATATACCCTATAGTTTACTAATACTTATCTAACTGACCTGCCTCTCCATAGTCGCCAAACGGGCACGCAGGATTATTTAGTTTCCAGATCTGCGTTGGGGTATAAGCAATGTTATCGCAATCGATATTCAGAGCGCCAACTCCATAATACTCCATAGTTGAATTTGTTTTAGGGTAAATTATGACAGTTATCCTGTTACTAAAGGTGCATGACCCACGGCCATGCAGGGGAGACACTTGTTCAAGACAGCCATTGCAATCCTCCGCCATTATCGCAGTAAAATTGTCTGATATGTGCACATCTAAGCATATGCTGCAGTAGCCTACTTCTGCTCCTAGTAGCCTAAAGCTTCAATATGTATTTTAGACACAGCACCTACTTTCATTAGGGTTTGCTAATAGAAACATACATGGAAAGGCTAGACTACCATTCACTCCATAATATAGTACAGAAATAAGTGTACTTATTTTCCCTATCCTTGTTTCCTTGTCTTCCAAATAGGCCTACGCTGGGCAAAATTGCGTCTACACTCATAATTAGAAATTACGTTTTTCGTAAATGTATTTAATTCGAATAGAATGCAAATTAATTAATGTATTTTTTTTTATCCGGAGACAATAAAATGCACATGACATTGATACATTTGCCAAACTCACTGCAGCTATGTGAGTACAAAAATTGACTTCAGATAAAATATATTCCTGATAAATTAGCTATTAGTGGCTTGTGGAATATAATATGAACGAAATTAAAGAACATGGCCTATATTTTCTCCTAAACGTGGGTACAGGCGAAGTGACATTGGGATCCCCTACAAAGGAAATCTCAAAAATATCTTGTTTGTGGATAATTTTCAAAATATAATCAAACATGTAATCTACCAATCAAACTGCTTAGGATTTCTATGAAATAGGGCAACATTTTACACTATATACGACCAACGATGACGAAGTAGCTCAATTTGTGTATTCTGATTATCTATCATTTTCATTTTCATTCTTCACCCCTTCACTTACTCATTGCATAGTAGTCTAGTCCTGACGGCCATAACCAACTAACTCCAAAAGATCGTCACAACTGGAAGCAACTAAATGACACCTTTCAGAAACACCATAGTCCACCATAATTAAGCCATCAACAATATTACTGACTTTTTGGTAATTATCATTATTATTATTAGTGTATGCCTATTAAGTTTGTAATAGGATATATATATATATATAGGCCTATCGTATATAATGTCATTCGATATATTAGTCCATTTCATCACGTTGTTTGATCTTAGTCTGCTAGGAATTATTTCCTGTTCACATTAACATGTGTTTGTGCGCGCCGAGCAGGGACCACAACTCATAAATGCTTCAGCTGTCCTACATCATCATCAGACCATAGGCTGTCACCTATTCCGAATTTTACATAGGCGTACGCAACCTCCATTTGTAACCATGAAGTGGCTACGCGTTGCTGAAACGCTTTATAGACTGTTGTGATAGGCCTATATATTTTTAATGAACTTACTCCTGAATTCATCTGGCATGTCCATACATTAAAAAACGAAAGCGCTCTCTTAATCTGGGTTTGTTTACATGTCTCATGCTTTGGGTGTAAGTGACATGAAAATGTATGCAAGTGGATATGCAGCAAGCTGTTGTCAAAACACTGCCAAAGCAACGAGTAGCCTAAACATGACAGCCATGTTCCCCATGCCTTCCTCATTCGCCGTCTATTTTCTGGTATGTCTGGTGTATTATTCTCGGTTGTGGATACCCACCTGATGTAAAAAGCACTATCGCCTTGATACAGCTGTATTCTGCCGAGTCCACGTGCAGGGCCTTGAGCTTTTCGACTTGCTCCTGGAAGATTCGAATGTGATCCATGAAAGCCACGACGCGGTCCGCGGACATCGGCGAGGCGTGCAGGCCAGCCGCGGCGAGCAGAGGGGCCACATGCAAAGGCATGGAGCACTGAGCCGCGTTAAGCACAAACAATTCGCTCCACGTCAGCCTGAGAAGGGACACCTGGTCGGTGATCTGCAGATCGGGAAAGAAAGGGATGTTTCTCGCCCATTCCACGGCGCTGAAGAGCAAGCGAGCCGCTAGCTCGCAGATGTTCTCGATGCCCATGATATTGTTGGGCTGCATGCACTGGCTTCCATAGCGGGACGTTGGGTAAGGCTCGGCCCGCAGCAGTAACGAGATGTATCCGGAGAGATAGCAATGGCCGTTCAGCGGGTCTCCGTTCGTCAGGGCGTACTGGCCTGGGTTCGGTTGGGTTGGAGGCATTCGTCCTCGCTGAACCGCTGACAAAAAGAAAGAGAAGGAGAGGAAATGTGCATCCAGGACTGATAAACATTTGTTTATGTATGGACAAGCAAAGCTATAAGCCTTACGCCGAGCTATAATAGTGTTTCTGCTCAACGACTAACTTCATCATTTTTGTAAATACAATAGGCACACTATTAGTGTGTGAAGGCCTGTGTGTTACGTAGGCTACATTTGTATTTATCTAATTGTGAATATGCATCTCGGCGAAATACAAGCGTGTGTTATCGGTTTTCTCTCCCTTTGATCAGATTTTGCTTTTGTTTTGTGTTATTAAAATATGCAGACGGATATATATACCTTTACACTAACATAAATAATACGGACGCTATTCGTATTGCCCGTGACCTAACAGAGATATAATTTAATAAATTAGTGGGTCATTGGGTGTAGTTGTATACAATTCTTGGATTCATTATTATCTCGAAGCGGTTAAGGAATACAAATCTATTTTTCTTGTGAAATGTAATTTTAATTTAGAATTGGACCTTTTCACCCCTACAAAAGGTCACATGAAAAACTAACGTCTGTATGTGATAGTATCAATTAAATAAATAAATATAAATCAATCACTGCTATATTTAATTGTGTAGGCTAGGAAACTCCAGCATTACCGTGAACATCATTTTTGTATTCGATATTTCATCCAATTTCTCATTTAACAAGGGTTTTTACGAGGGGTTAAGCTACGGCCTCTGATGCCTCTGATGATAGCAGGCAAAACAACGAGCCCTGCACAACTTCATTGAGTATGGCTGGGATGTCAGCCTATGGGGCTAGAAAGACGTCGTCTCGTCTGTTCGTTTTAACAGACACATAAGCCCCACTATACAAATATAAACGACTATGTTGTACATATGCACGCGTGTACAAGCAGAGGGGCACACACACGCTCACACACACGCACGCATATATGTCCACACACACACACACACACACACACACAAACATACCCGTCTCTTGTACAGCTGCTTTGAAACCTATATGAAATATTCCTGCTCAATATGAATTATTTGCATTTGCTTAAGGCTTACATAGAAAATAGTAAAAGATAATAAATAACGCTGACAATTAAACGCGCTTTTACACGTATATATACACACGTGTATTTGTAAGACGTATCTCTGTCGTTACTCGCCACATAGAGAGGAAAATAGCCTACTAATCCCTCTTACAAATATTTATTTAAATAAAACGCGGGATAAAGACTGCAGTATGCCTCGCCATATAGCCCTTGACCTTAATGCAACATGGCAGCCCCTGTTCGTCTGCTACTAAGACGCGTGATCATGAGCTTTACAAAAATATATTCACCTTCCCGCCGCATTCCCACTTTCAAACACTTCTTCAGTCGACAATATTGGCACTGGTTGCGATGGTGTTGGTCAATGGGACAGTTCCTATTGGCACGACACGTATACGTTAAGTTCCTCCGCACGCTCCTCTTGAAGAAACTTTTGCATCCCTCGCAGGTGAACTGGCCATAGTGTTTGCCGCTCGATTTGTCTCCGCACACAACACATTCTATATGCTGTTGACTTTGTCCGGAATTTTGACTACCCTTGTCGCCAGCAGCCCCTGGTGTGGACGGGGGTCCTGGTTGACTGGGAGTCTGCGGGGTGTGCGGCGCAGCCGACGCCGCCTGCTGTTGCTCCCTCGCCGGCTGAGCTGCTGGGTTGGGGCCGTTCGGAGGTCCTCCGGCCACGTCTTCCTGCGGATCGCGCCACACGCTAACTACCATTGCCATATCTCGGCCACGAAAAGTGCTATAAAGCGAAATGTTCGCTGTTGTATGTGGAGCGTATCGAGGAGAAAAAACAGAGACAGATATCTCAAAAAAGACGACAGCGGAAAGTCAAATTGGAGCAAGCAATCTCATAGGTTGCGTAGAACGAGTAGGAGCGATCAATACATTCAAAATAGCAATAGGCGATAGATAAGGCACCCGATCAGGATATGCAAGTATCGGGAGGCCAGTTCCAAGGTAAATTGCAGACAGCCATCCAGGAACTCTAATCTTGTAGAAAAACCGAGCCAGACGTAACAAATTGCAGTTCTGTATAAAATAGCCACAAAGGAGACAGGGCGATTCACATGGACGTAGAAACGGGCATAAAATCTTTCTGAAAGACAACGCGATCCAAAGTGCTGCGGAGAAATAAATTCCTTTCTCTTTTCTTCCTCGCTCCTTACTCCCGTCTTCGTTGTAGGAGGGGAGGATTTCACATCTATATTCTTAAATAAATCTCATCTCGCCCAGCAAAAAACGCCTCGCCGAAGTGTCCATGTAGTTTCACCTCTCCAATAGAAATAGAGCGAACGAGAAAAGATAAAAAGAAAAAAAACCCTAATAGAATATGCAAGAAGAAGGAGAGACCCAAAAAATGAATGCGCTTAAACGGGAGGACCAGCAGAGCAATGTTTCCGAAACGGGGATCTGCGCGAATGTCTGTATATAGTGAACTTTGACACTACTATTGAAACTGACACGTTTCTATGGAGATCGCTGCGCCTTATATGGTGCTCGTGTCAAGGAGCCAAGAGAGGGGCTGCTGGCAACTGATAATCAAAGGCGACTGACTGGCCAGAGCCCTGCATTGAGGGGGGAGAGAGAGAGAGAGAAAATGGGAGGCTAAGGTTAGCCAAGCCTCTTTCTCTCCATTGGTTAGAGTCCTCCTCCGTTCCTTGCCTACCTACGACTGGGGGCTCTGACAAGCACAATTTACATTGAGCTCACCCCGCGCTGCTATTTACTTTGAAACCTGATTAGTATGGGCCGTCTATTGTCACAAAAAGAGGAAGAAAAACCTGGATAGAATATCGGAAAACCGGGTAAAAAAAAAATCAGGGACAAAGCTTTACGCAAGTGAAATAAACAAAACGTGCGCTGCTGCGAAAGGGACTTGCACAGATTTCCCCAAAGTTTGCAATGGTTCGTGTTAAACTGTTATTTTTATTATAAATGCAGCGGTTTCATTATTGTCGCGTCGCGGCGTTTATTAGACACTTATGGTTTTTTTTTTATTCCAGCATGCGCATTGCGGTATATCCTCGTATATAAATGTTACACTGTCGCGTAGCGAACAAACCCTACATATTGTTGGAAACATGTATATCTGGTACACGAGGCAAATGCAATGAAAAAATAGCGTATAATAGGCTACTGCTCTAGACAAATCGCATGCGGAACACGCGGCAGGAAATATTGAAATAAGACCACAGAATAAGCGATATTAATCGCTCATCGATGCATGTAGTATTATCTGTCACTAGATCGTGCCGAATTATGCCCCTAATAATGACATTAATATAAATGCACGTGAAGTTGTTTTAAAATTGCAGGGGGATTCCGGCTATTTTGTATGAGGGGTTCTCTCTGCTCGCCACCATCCAACTCAAAAATGTCTGGATCGCGCTGCCATCTAGCGTACAATGTACAATTACAACCTAATTGCTCTTTAGTCCCCATCCATCAGATTCATTTTTAAAATTCAAAAGATGTGCACAATTTAGAGCAGTTGCTTTTACTTTTTTCCCTTTTCATGGGTTTCCCTTTCATGTCATTAATTAAAGTCATGACCAATGTATGGCGATCCTACTCATTTAAGTGGCGCAACGGTGGCGAGAAATGTAAAACACATCATTTGGAAACATTAAAGGTGCTTATCAATTACATAATTAACGATATTAATGATAGCTTTAATCGTGGGGGGAAAATACAAAAAATAACAGATATTGGCTCATTGAGGCAGATTTCCCAAAATATAGGAGCACAGGGTCTACATCTTTTCTAGCAAAATAATATTTGGAGCTTTCAAACGACAACACATTTAAATCGTTTTTAAAAGTAGTTTCAGGTTAAGTACATAGAGATATAAGCAAATATAATGGAGCGTAAATATGCAAGTCCCCCCTTTTGGAAAGGCATAAGAGGGATGGGTGAATTTAAGTATTCAACAACACAGAGCTCTCTCTCCCCGTCCCTGTCTCGGGACATTCCACTGCAACTCTCCGCTCATGTATCCAGCTCTTTGAAAAGGTGAAACGAATAAGATTAAACCAGACAAAGAATCTAGCGTAAGTGTATCATTAAGATTTAACTCTACAGAATGGAGGGAAAAGGGGGAAGCCTGCAAGAGAAGAGTGAGAATGAGAGAGACAGCGAATGGGAGCAGGGGTAAATGCTGCGAATGAAACAGTGAGAGAAAGGAGAAAGTGGACAGTGCAGCGATACAAGAAGAAGCATCGGCGACGTCGTTCTACCAGATGAAGACTAACTTTCTACACGGACAATGGGAGCACCAGTTAAGGCAAGTAGGAAAATCTATTGTTCTTCTCCATAACACACACACACATGCACACACTTCCTTTTTAAATATAGATTGGTACTGTGCCACATGACCGCAAACTCCAAAGCGTATTCCGCCGCCGCGTAAACTGTAGAAAAAGAACCACCGTTATGTACAGGATAGAAGTTTTTTCCGCCTAATGCAAGTAAAATTTGTATTTACTTGGAATGTTTATTGTTGTTGTTGCTCAGACTGGTCAGTTTTCACGTCGAATGAGTGTAATCCTGTTTGCAGCCTTGAAACTATGCGTGAATGTGTGTGTGTATATGTGTGTGTGTGTGTATGTGTGTGTGCGCGCGCGCGTAGCTCGTCGAGAGTTGGATTCAAAGCCAAGTGATAGACGATTCCCTATATTTCAGATGCAATAGTAATTTAATATATGCAACATTAATATGCATGTATATTACATGTTAATGTATATATAGATATAGCCTCACTAGCGTATATAAATATGCCTATATAAATATATTAATATATAAATTCCATAAGGACTTGTCCTCTCATTGTCTAACTTTGGGGGACGAGTAACACGTTGGCCTGTTCATCACGGCTAATTCATTAAGGTCCTAATGGCAAATTATTTCAGCCAGAACTCCTCTCTAACGGTCTGTCTGTCTTTGTCTTATTTCAGTGTTGCATAAATGCAATTCAACCAACATATTCCCGGTTAACCGTTAAGCGTTTACGGAGAAGCTGTAATAACACAGTAATTAGGCTACAGCCCATACTTGATGTCAACACGCTGTTAAACGATCGCGTTTAAGACCAGGCGAGATTTCCAAAATGAGGAAGAATTGTAGAAGTCATCAGACTGATAGGCCCATATACTCACACACGGTGTTTAACCCCCCTCCCCACCACCGCGGACCATCATAATGCATTTTGAACTACTTTTTCCAACGTGTTTCGCAAAAATCATGTCGTCTAAAAACTAGTGCTATGTTTCCCCATTAACTTCGACTTAGCTATTCCAGTTCTGATTACATTATCGCTCAACATGAGTTTGCAAAAAGTGAATTGTTTTACTTAGTCATGATCGGCAGTAACTTTAAATATAACTAAATGACCCCAGAACATAGATTTAGAAAGTATATTCTAAACAATGTGTTGCATTGCTCTGCACCTCACGTTCCCTGCGCGGCGCCTGGGCTGTTGTTTGAATCGGGGTTAATAGGGCTCGTATCCAGCATAGCGTGACTACCATGTGGTTAGCTAATAAGATGCAGCTTCTAGCCATCAAATATAACTTTACACTTGTCTGACTGCTGTTATATGGGCTGCAGAATGCCGTCGGTATTTATTCAACTACACATATTGTCAAAATAACGTCTGATCAAACAAGATCAATTTTATTCTACTGCTTTGTTTTCGCAGCATCCCTTCGTGCATGTATTTTACAATTATTTTACGTTGTTCTAAATAATTAACGTGTAGGTTATACCTCCAAGGGAAATATATGTATTTGGTCGAGTAGTCTAATACAGAGTTAAGAGTAATGGTAGATTAGCATCCTCTGTTTAGTGGACTATCGTCCAGCGATAATGAAGTGGGCCTGCCATGTTGTTTTAGCTGTTGTTTATCTTTGTTTGGCCATCATATAGCTAAAGTTATTGAAAAAAACGACACACGGAGACGCCTTCAGCATTTCCGTAAGAGAGAATAGTTTGGATTGATGGAGACATGATAAGCGGATTTTAAATGTCTTTAATTGAAATGTAGTTTGTTGAACGTGTTATAGGCTGCTCCACACGATTACATGTTTGTAAAAGACATGTCAAAGAAAACTTTTTTTCTGTCAAACAAACTGAATACAAACGCGTTCGTATTAAAACAAAAAGCTTTTAACCTTCAAAATTTAATAAATCCCTCCTATAGGTTATTTTGAATGGCTTTGCGACCCCTCCACTTCAGTTTGAAAAGAGAAGAGGGATCTTTGACCAAACTGATCCCCAACGATTCAGGGGCACAACATGGTGTGAAAGGGACGAGAAGGTCACTTGAAATCGACTTTTATCCCCTGCCTCTTCTCTATGGATCAGTAACTTTCAATAGGAATCATCTAATCGTTCTTAATGGAAAGGCTACACGGGAGAAATAGGGATAGGCCTCTGTCGTTGAGCTTGTAATGCCCACTTATGGTTACAGCATCCAAAACAACAGGGCTTCTCGTAGGAGGCGATGGTGTTTAATAATAAAAATAACTCCTAGATTCAAATCAGGCATAAACCGTTTTGCAATCCCTTCGAAGAACAAAGACTCAACCAAATAGACGCACAAACAGAACATGACAAACAGATGAACAGTGACATGAAATGAAAATAGTATTTAGGAAGAATGTTGACATGTGTAGGCTATGGGCCAGAGTTGTGACTGAAGAGACACTGTAGCCTACTGCTGAAACGAATTCCAATGTAACATATAGGCCTAGGTTATTGAAGTGGGATATCACATGGAAAAGGTTGTGTTTTTTTTTTGTATTCAGAGACTTGCTTTACTTAAGTTTGGACTTAGGCCTATGTAACGGAATACAATTCCCTTCTCCTTCCAAAAACTACAAGCCTAATTTGAGACAATAAGGCTTGAATGACTTTGCCAATTAGCTTGAGGTTGCAGTGAAGTTAGAAGTTAGGGACTGTCAGATTGTGCTTTGGGCAATGGCTTTATTGCGCTATCATCTCTTTGGAGCTTATGTGCTAATTACTTTGTATGGTCCCTTAGACGATGATCATAAATCCATTAACACTCAAACCCTCGTGGTCCAAATGGTGCTACACTATAATTTTGTAGACCACACGCAAAAACAACAACAACAAGAAAACACTGGCTACATGCTGCTACCTCAAGCAATGTGCCTACACATTTTTTTTTAAATAGTGTTAAAAATCGATGAGAGCTAGAAAGAAGACGAGATGCGGATCCAATGCGAAACAGTCCTCTCTGGTAGCATAGCATGACTGACAAATCCCCCATAACTTTTATGAATCGAGCCACAGGCCTAGAGAGACTAAACGTAACATGACAGCAAATAAACCGTGATTTGTTTTGGTAACAGGGATCGACGTCAGATAATCGCGGTGCTTGGGAGGAAAAACGTGTCGTGTGAGAATGTGACGTGGAGGTAAAATGCAGAGTAACGTGCTTAAAACGAGGATATATCTGTTTGACCATGCCTGTGAAAGTCAAGGTGCCATTCGGGTTGCATAAAGGCATTTCACCCTTGAAGTAATTTATTTCAGGAAAACTGGGGGGCAAAGGTGAAATTCTGGAGAAATTCAACAAGGATAGCGGCGCTTTTGGAATTCTACACGCGGATTACCTTTCAGCCCATCGACATATTAGCCGACAACACACTAAACAGTTAAACGACAAAGACCAGACATTAGCCGAAGAATACATCAAAGGATATCACAAAACAGGGCTATTTAGCGTCTATCAGGGAGCGGTGAAAGTGCGCCTGTATATTACGCGCATCTATGTCTCTGTATATTCATATTTTATCTGTGCGTGTGTATGTAGGCCTACATGCGGTGAATTTAGTAGGCCTACTGATATATGCTCTATATGTGACGAGGAGGGGAAAAAAACCATGACGCTATAGCTCGCGTTAGTAAACATAACAAGATGCGTCACCTCAGCTCTCTACTGTTATGGTTTTTAAAACCAACACACAGCGGGTGCCTAATTACAAATGAAATGTAGCTTCACTATTCCGCAGCTGAAGATGAGTGAACGCAGACAGTGTCTCTGTGTTAGCAGCAAATGTTCAGCAGATTTTGTATTTATTTGTACACCAATCAAATAATACAGTTAATGCTATAACATACACTTTACTATGCAAAGTTCTATCACACAGTTCAATTAAATATTAATACTTGTGTAAAATGAAATATGCCAACTTGGCAAAGGCTGACATCCATACAAATATGCCTTGCAAATAGAAGCCTAATTCAACATATTTTTGCTGCCTTAATTCCTCACACACACTGACACTGCACCCGTGCATGCACACACACACAAACACACACACACACACACATATGCACATGTATGCATGCATGCACACACACACACACACACACACACACACAAACACACACGTGCATGTGCGCACACACGTGATCTCACACACATACACATACACACACACACACACACACGCGCGCACACACACACACACACACACACATATCAACACACACACACACACACACACACACACACACACCAGAGATGTATGTTAGCTATTTCTATACATTTTGCAGTTTGTCTCCGGTTGTGTTAGCCTGCAGAGTGTTTTTACACTAATAATATATAGTTCTCCCGACAAGAGGTCACAGAATATACAGGTGTATACCATAGCTTCCTATTGGGCTGCACATTATCAGAACAGCCACACATCTGTAATTGGATACATCATTTTCTGCGTGTAAGGAGTGTCTACATTCAGACATTTGCTTTTCTTCACATGATAAACAACCACTCATAATGTGCT
>OMKP01065783.1:0-10462 GCA_900302375.1 Bathygadus melanobranchus | reverse complement strand
AGAGAGAGAGAGAGAGAGAGAGAGCACTGTACTGAACGGCAGCCAGAGATGGGTCCCTCCGCAAACAACTCACGCTCTCCTCTTCCTCCTCCGCCTCCTCCTCCTCAGCCATTGTCATGGCAACCAAAAGTCTTAAAACATGAAAATGTTGGCTTGCGCGTGCGTGCCCGTGTTAAAGAATCTGCATGTGCCCCCATAGTGACGTCTCCCTTTATGTTTGGTCACCAGAGAACGTCTGCTGCTGCCTTTTTGTGGACCAGACTCTCTCTCTCTCTCTCCTTTGTGTTGCTCTGTAATTTCTTCCATCCTTTCTCTGTCTCTCTCTTTCCATTTCTTCCATATCTTCTTTAATCTATTGAAATTTTCCTTGCCCATGTTGTAATATCTGCCCTTTCATGCCTCAACTGCTGTAGTGTTCCATGGTTGTACCACACTGCAGAGAGAGAGAGAGAGAGAGAGAGAGAGAGAGAGAGAGAGAGAGAGAGAGAGAGAGAGAGAGAGAGAGAGAAGCTGAGATGTGGTTGCTAGGTTACGGAGGGGGACAGCGAGCGACTCCTTGGTAAGATTCCCTCAGTTATGACGGGACTTACTGTATAGCCTCTGGCTCACTGGAGCTTATGAACTTAATCAGCCTATGCTAGCAAAATTACATTTCAAAACCCCTCAGCCACAAATGCTGTGGCTGCACATCGGTTCCTGCTGCCCATCCTTCAAAACCTGCACCCCCCCTAACCCAACAACCCTATATATATATATCTTTTTCTTTTCTTTTTTGTTATAGGCACTTCGTACTCGGGGACGTCACACATTTTAAACCAACTGAAGGTTTACCAAAGTAGATTAGGGATATAGTGTGAAAAATGCCTGCAGTTATTGTCAATGCTCTCTGTGTCTCGTGGGCGCAAGCTCAGCGCAGATGCAAAATTTCACCCCAATTCTGTGGGATTCTGTGGGAATTCTTCTGAGTTTGGGTAAGATTCGCGGACAAAAGTAGCAGGGAGAACTGGGTGCAGGCAACATGGAGAGGAAAGGTAAACATTGTTCATTTTACTACCCATAATGAAATGATACAAAGCCAGTTGAAAAGTGGCTTTGTATCATTCCGCCTTTAATGTTTGGGGGCGGTTGAGGACAAGATGGAGTAAACTTCCCAAATTGGGGCAATATCCATGAGTCTCTTAGGGCCTGGGGGAAAACACAGATGAGTGGAGACAGGCAGGGGAATCAAAAGTAGTCAATTGAGTGATGACTTCCTTTTACACGAGCTTTGTTATTCCACAATTCCATAGGTTCAGAAACCTCACGTCTTGTTTTACTATAGTATAGCTTAAAAAGAGCTGAAGAGGTTTTAATAAAACAAGATGGCCACAGTTTACTGTTTGCTGTCTTCTGTGTAAATGTCTTGATTTTTTGGTACACTGCAGCTTTAATTCTTTGGAACGTTTTTTTCTTGACCTTCAGCATCAAACAAAGATTTCCGTACACACATACAGAACGAGAAGATCATTTTTAAATGAGCCATGTACAGTTAGGGAGTGATCTATTCTTTCCAACATAATCATTGATTTGTGAGAATGAAATCAGGCCTACGGGGGCGTTACATAGTTAACCCAGTTTTTCCAGTGTGAAGCAAACTGTTCCAATTTATGATTAACAAATGCTATTATCTTATCCATTTTGTAAAAGTCTATTATAATTTCCATCGATGTATTTCAAGTTCGGTACTCCTGTGATAACTATTTCCTGGAGACATTTTACCAGCCACACCAGCAGTTTATTCATTAAATATGTGTCTCTTTTCAACCATTCTTGAGGCATTCACCCAAAATATACGGTCTAACTCTCTAGGGGCGTTTCACATTTAAAAATATCTTGTCTGTTTCCCTGTCTGTCTCCCTCTCCAATGGTCTTTGATGACGGGGCAATCCCAGAAACAAGTTAATGGTTTGCATTTTGGTTTCCACGGTTTCTCCATGATGGGGGGGGGGGTTACCATCATGGTGGGGTTTCTGAAAGGGTGTAATAAAATACTTTAAACATTTCCAACCTAACGCTGTGAACTGGTACACTTCCACTGTTGTCCATATTGTTGTCCATACTTCTTTAAATATAATTATCCCTCCTTCCTTTTCCCCATTTTAGTTTTAATATATGAATGATATAATTAATTTGTTTTAAGATTTGACAAACCCTTATACATGCATGAAACAATAATCATCTACCACCAGTAACTTGAACTATATGCTTTCCTAACGAACATCAGGAAAAGCATATATGTATGTATATGTACTTGCCTCAGTTGCATTTTTCACCTCCATATGAACACAATACCGATAAAAGTATTTTCTAATAAGTATTTGTCTTAAAGCATTTAGCAGTGTTCATTCTTTCATTACATTGCATATAGTTGTTATTCCTTTAGCTGGCCAGTCCTTAAATCTAGTTCCAAACTAACACCATTTAAGAATTACAGTATCTCCCACTAGTTTATATTCTTTCGTAATAACTTTCCATATTTTAAGAGAATTGTTTTAAGAGTTATGTCAGCCGTCATCGTTCTATTTAGTCTTTCGTTTAAAGGTAGGTACTCTTCACTTCATTCCACATTTTTTACATTTCCTCTAATGTATCCTGCGCCAAACTCAATTTATGTTTTCTTTCTAGTCCTCTCAACTTATTTTTGTCTTATATGAAGATATTGCCATGACTTTCCCTCTTAAAACAGCCTGCAGACCTCTCCATTGGCAATGGACAAAAGACTGATTTATTTTGTAATTTGTTCCTTAAAATAGGGATCATTGAGTAGACTGTAATTTAGTTCATGTATTATTCTTTGGTCGCAGGTTAAAATCAACAGAACAGCATGGTCACATAAATCTATTGTCCCAATCCAGGTGTTTATTTTGTCTTTATCTAATAGTCCATTCATAGATATAGAGAATGGGGAGGCAGAATAGTAATGGTAATAAAAAGGGACATGGTCTCTCCATACGTCAATTAGACCAACATCCTCAAAGAGTTAGGGTTAACTCAGATCAAAAGACCTTCTGTTAATCGTGGTATTACTGATTTTCTGGAAGAAACTAAGTCACTTCCTGGGGGTGCATATACATTCAATGGAGTGACTGAATTCCCATTTATATTCCCCTCACTAAAATAAATCTGCCCTCCTTAACTCCAATTTCAAATACTTTTTTCAGCGTTTAGCTTGCTTGAGATAAGAATAGCAAATCCTCTCCCATGTCCTGATTCTTATGAAGAGAAAGACAGAAAGACAGCTTAAACTCGTTCCCTTTCATTCTTCATGTTCA
The DNA here is from genome assembly GCA_900302375.1 of Bathygadus melanobranchus. NCBI lineage: Eukaryota > Metazoa > Chordata > Actinopteri > Gadiformes > Macrouridae > Bathygadus > Bathygadus melanobranchus. Next base: position 7,151 of record OMKP01065783.1, on the reverse strand, counting down.
TTATCATTTAAATTAGTTTCCTGTAAATATACTACATGGGCTTGTTCTTTCTTCATTGTGGATAGAATTTAACTGCTTTTGGTTGGATTCAACAGCCCATTGACATTAAAAGAAAATAATTGTATTTTGTGAAGGAAAGAACTAGCTTAATTAACAAGGACGAAATCTCGAGAAAAGAAAGGAATGCAGAAAAATAATAGAAAATAACACTAATAGAAAATCCACATTAAAATGTGTGTTTCTTAAGATGAATATACCACCGTCTGTTTTGGGTTACGTTTATCTTAAAAACACTTTTAAAGTTAGTCAGACACTTCTGGAGGGGATGAGGGCGGTCTTCTGAAAGCTCGCAGTCTCTCCTTGATCTTCCTCTCTCGCTCCTCGCCCGTCCTCTGCGGTCTCGGTCCTCCCACCGGTTCCCCCGGTGGAGCGGGACAGTTGCTCAGCCGGGCTCTGCCTCGGCCCTTCGCGTCTGTAGTCGCCTCCTCCACTGTCTGGTACAGCCGCGCCGTCCTCGTAGAACACTCGCAGTGGAGCTTCAACGCTAATTGGCTCCGGAATATTCCTTAGTCCTTTAGCCTTGATCGTATATTAGTGTACTGGTCTCCTGTTCACAAAGTCCTTCTTTCGACTAGGTTGTTTTTCGTGCTGATTCATCACTTTTCATGTTTTCATGTTTTGGACCTTGCAGCATCGCTCGGATGAGGGTTAGCGTCGCCATCTTCCTGTGTAGGAGAGCTGTTCTCTGGGTTTTCCGTTGTTTGTAGGCTTTTCTGTGGTGCTTTTTTTTATTTCTGGCCCTTATCAAGGATTTTTGTATTTCATGGTTTTACAGGAAAGTAAGTCTTTTCTTGAAGGAGCTGTTATTCAGGGTGATGATTGGATTGGATTGCATTTATATATCGCTTTTATCCATGCAGGGCAACAACCAGCTCGTCGGGAGCAGTTAGGTTTACATATCTTGCTCGGAGACACTTCGACAATTAGCTAGGCGGAGCCGGATCTGATCGAACCAGCAACCTTCCGGTTGCCAGACAACCGCTCTACCTCCTGAGCTACTGCCGCCCTTCATGATGTCACCGGAACCCGCTCAAAGTTCCTTCCACAGACAAAACAAAGGAGAGACTGTCAGGTTTATATGCCGGTAGGTTTGAGTGAGTGGTGGCAGGTAAGGCTGATCGCCAAGCCAGCAGCAGCCATGTTGAGTGGAATTGATCATCAATGATCTCACCACCATTTCCCTCTATGGGGGGGAACTGTTGGGGAACTGTCACTGTTCTAGGAGCTGAAGTCCCCAGCCTAGTCCCTCCACCCTCTCGCTCTCTCGCCCTTGTCACATCTCCCTCTCTCTCCCCTCTTCACCTCTCTCTCTCTCTCTCCCCCTTCCTCTTCAAGACTCTCTTCCCTCTCTCGATCCCTTACCTCTCTCTCTCTCTCTCTCTCTCTCTCTCTCTCTCTCTCTCTCTCTCTCTCTCTGTCTCCCTCCAATGGTTATGATACGTCTGACCAAATGCAATTTAGTGTGATTTGTTTCAATGTATTTTGGTTTAGTGTGAGCCAGTTCAGTGTTTGGTTTGGTTTAGGGATGGATGTTTGGTGTGTTTGTGTAGCAATTCACTCTGCCACACACCACTGAAGTGGCTTTTCTGTGCTCCTCCGACAACCAGGACACAGGTAGATGTCCTTGTGTAGAAACTAGTTTATTGCAGAGTTGTACATTTTTCAGGCAGAGCAGGTGTTAGCTGCTGACATGTCAGCGCTCTCTTCTTCGTTTGTGTGGCTGGTTTATCCTGTGTGCCTTGATTGCCCAACGCACCAAAGGTGTGCAGCCTCACCCAACCCCAGAGTCCAATCAGCCTGACTCGGGCCAGGTGAGGCTGCTTAAACCAGCCACCAACCACACACACTCAGCAGTTTGGTTTCAGAAAAGGGCGTGCGTCGCCTCTGTCAGTCTCTGCTGTTGATCTTGTCAGCGAGATGTGTCCCCCGGGTTCCTGAAGCTAATGGTGTTTATTTATCCTATGGAGACCGTCAGCTTTTATTGTCTTCCTGTCAAGACAGCCGTGACACAGGTTGTACCTGTCTTCTGGTGACAGCCGCAGGCGGCGGTGAGACGCTTAGCAGAACGGTGACAAAAGCAGAACAGAACAAACCCAACGTCGCAGACGACGAACTCAGCTGCGGAAATTCTGCCGTACTACAACGGCGTCAAGGCGAAGAACCGCGGCGATGGTTGCCGATATTTCTCTAAATGTTCTGTAGAGGAAAAATGTGAACCCGATATTTCATGGCGGATCCAACATGGCTGACCAGGTGTTATGAAGCACCCTCCGGTGCCGTTGGGGTCTGCTTCATCTGTTGTCTCCTCACGGGCCATTACATGCCAAACAGGAGACACAGCGCAATGCAATACCCCAGTCCCTGCACGTATACAAGCCCCGCTTACATGCACACACACCGACACACACAAGAACACGCACACACACACGGACACACTACAAAATACCACTACGCTGTCCGCGCGGCATCCGCGTCCGAGAGGGCGGGCCAAATGTAGCAGGTGCACGGCCACTGAGGGCCAGTGATTTGGCCGCGGCGGCTGCCAATCTTTCACACGATGAGCGATGAATACACTGTGGCGCGCTCGGCCATTACGTCGGCCCTAGAATAGAGAGGGAAGGACGGAGAGAGATGGCTTCTCGTCTCTGTCGAGTCATTTTTATTTGTACAGCCATTAATCACAGTTACAGTCTCAAAGCGCTTCCCGGTGCGTACAACACCCCCCCCTACCCCCAAGCAGGAGACAAAGCAGAAATAGAGGTTACGGAGGGTTAAGTTAACAGGAAATTGATCAGAAACATGTCGATTAGTAATGCGTTAAAAATCAATGGTGACCGTAGGCTAGGTCTGTTGAACTTAAGTACACATAAAAAGGCAATCGCCGTTACAGTGTTAAATTTAATCAGTTTCCCCTCACAGAACGCAACAGCATGAAGGGGCTCGGCTATTTCTTTGTAGCGGCCCATTTCCAGGTGGGTTTTGGGTGATGGAAATATCCTTCGCAATTTCCGGGTGAATGAGCTATTTGGCCGGTGAGTGGCAACGGTAGCTCTTATATGTGATAGCAGGTGTGTAATCACGCGTGTGAAGGATGCCTTGTGTGCCTTTTATGTTTTTCTAAAAATGAACATAGCACGCAGGCTCTCTGTGAGTTTGAGCATCACACCAGTGGAGTGTCATGACCCGGGGGGGTGACGACACTCCGCCATGACGCGGCATGAGTGAGCGGAATGCGGAATTCCGTTGCCCCCGGCCAGCTAGTGCTCAGAACCAAGATGGCCGCTCGTTAAATAAGACCCATGGAGTGCGCTCCTCGCCTCCCACCCCACTCCTCAACACACATATGTCTCTTCACTCCGCATCAACCTCAGCCTCTTCCTCTCTTTCCATCTGACCCGAGAGAGAGAGAGACAGAGAGAGAGAGAGAGAGAGAGAGCGAGAGAGAGTTATGAGTCCGGCGGTCCTATAAATCTGAACACCACCACCACCACCACCCTTCCAGTCTGCCAGCCTTGGTGCCAGTGACATCATCCAGAGGACAGATTGATGACTGCGGTGACATTGTGTCCTTTTTCCCCTGGTCACACACACACACAAACACACATACCCACAGCCTCAACGCCGCTCCTCTCATCCCAGGTCCGGTTCACGCAGGTCCGGCCACCCGGGTCAGTGTATAGTGTTGTCCAGCACGCAGGTGCCCCGGCTTCAGTCATTGGTACTGATCAGGTGTGTAACGGTACTCTTATTCAGAACCGTACCGCTCGGTACAGGACGTTCGGTTCGGTGAGCCTTGTGATCCGAATGAATATAAACTAGTTCAAAACTCTGAGTTTCCCCCCAGAGCCGTAACTGAAGTAGAACACACATAACATGTTATTCACCCTCTTGCTAAATGTAATTAATTAAGGCAGCATCAGTTGCTTAGAAGACCGCTAGCTGCGACGCCAACGCTAACCGTGATGCTAACACTAACCGCGATGCTAACACTAACCGTGATGCTAACGCTAACCGCGATGCTAACACTAACCGTGATGCTAGCGCGATGATCAACAAATATTATAGCGGTATAGTTTACAGTCCATTAAGCACATAGTGAAAGTGATTGAGCCCGGGCACGACGTTACTTCTCTCGTATTTCAGCCATTAAGTCATACCAGCCCTTTTAAACAAGCACAAGCTGTCGTTTTGTGGAGGTGGAGTTTTGTTTTTTCATCTGCGGGAGACATTGTTAGTGCCAGCAGATCTGCCCTTTCTGCCCACAATGTGGACACATTTTTCAGATTCTCTTTTTAAATAATATCTAAACCTAGGTATGTTGTGAGATGTGCCTTTCTGTCCTTTGTTCAGGAAATACAACAACAAAGGACAGAAATGTTTAGAATATAAACTTAATATGAACATTTATGTGAAGAAGGGAGAGAGAGAGACATATACATATAACTTTCTAACTTATTAATGATAAATTGAGAGAAATGTAATGTTATGTTTCTGCTGTACCGAAATCGTACCGAACCGTGACTTTAAAACCGAGTTACGTACTGTTACACTGCTAGTAATGCTAATAATCTACACAGGTGTGGTTCATCGCGCTAATAACGAGCCACGCATACACAACGAGCTCTGGTCATGAATTTGCGTGCAAATTGCCCCTGCATGAAGAGGGTCGACTGCAGTGTTCTTTTTTTTCCCTTTGTTGGAGGATATGTGGCCCAAGCCACATTTTCATTTCAAGAGCTAGACTTCTGTTTCTATGGCAATCGAGTCTCTTTAACTGGCAGCCACTGCATGTGGCTCCTTAGGAGCAAGTTACGTTGACAGAGCTTTGTAAATTAACTAATACACAGTTGAGCTGGACTATGACCATCTGTTCAGCTTATAGTTAATATGGAATGTTATGGCAAACTCAAATACCATTCCATCATCGTTATATTGGGCTAACTTTTGTTCTTAAAGAATTGTGCCATAGCGAGCGCTGCCTCCCATTACCTTGCGCTTCCTTAAAGACAAACCATTTCTTCTAATGCCAAACACTGTTGTCTATTCAACTGGAAAACAATAGATAAGGGTTTCCCAAATGAAATGAGAAAGATACGTTCATTCAAAGGTCCCCAAAGAACCGAGCTTCCCTCCCTCAAAGTCTAAATATAGAAAACACAGCTAAAGGCTATAGTGGGTGAGACGCAGATGCTAGTCTTAATTGTAGCTCGGATTACGTCAGCAGTGAGTCTTACTTAATGAATGACCCACTTCACCTAAAGCTGCGGGACAGTGTTTTTAGAAATGCCAACACCTTGGTATGTACAGTAGATGGTGTTGTTCTCTTTGTCATAATTAACCACAACCCACTGTTTTCTATGTACAGACGCCATTGTGAAGCATTAACAGAACACTTAAGTGACCGGGCTCATGTAAACAACGTGTGTGTGTAAAGGAAGTGTGTGAGTGTAAACAGATGGAGAGGTTACACACATAAGCGGACACACATACTCTTTCAGAGCGTTTTATTGGCATGGAAATCATACATTTACATTGCCAAAGATACGCGCTCTCTCTCTCTCTCTCTCCAGCCGGCTGCTGCAGAGCCTGCTCATCCATTAACCCGCCTCTCCTCCCTCGCTCCCCTTATCACCTCTCTCTCTCTCTCTGTCTCTCTCTCTCTGTCTCCTGAACTTAATCCGACTTGACTGTGCGGAAGACAACGATGGACACCTCATCTCTTTACCATGGCCTTGTGTTTCCGCCTTTTTTGATTACTGCCATGCGTGACCGAGACCCCCCAGACACACACACAAACACACACACCCCAGGCGGTTGTTATTTAGCACGATAAGCACGAAGCGCGAAGGAACCGACGCACGGCTGAGCGCCTCCACCAGGGATTACATCTTATCGATTCACAATAATAACTGTTATGGGTGGTTATTAAACTCCCTGTTAAGTCTCGTCCAATTCATTACACACACACACCTACGGGCAAAGTGACGTCCTGGCACGGCAGTCGATTTGGTTTACCCCTCTGCATTCATTTGGACAAAGTTAGGGCGGCAGAGGCAGAACGGTTGCCGGTTCGATCCCCGGCTCCCCCTAGTGTCCCTGATCAAGCTCCCGATGAGCTGGTTGACACCATCGTCGGTGTATGAACGGGTGAATGTGAGGCATTTGGATAAAAGCGCTACATAAATGCAATCCATTTAGCAATTTACATGGGGACATGAGTTTGGTTCATCATTTCCATGGAGTGTAGATACGGCGATTATCATGTCATTGTAAAAACTGTAATTTACACATCAATCTACACGGCATCAGCTAAGTCCTTCATGGATGTAATTGTAGATGTGGTAAAGGTGCCTTCAATTGACACATGAGACACTCCATTATTATATTATGGGGGACAGAACCATGTCCATTTCCCTGCGCGCATCATGACGTAACACGCAGACCAATAGATTTGAAGTACAGTCTAAAAATAACAACGGGGGTGATTTTGTGTGTCTTTAAGCGCCCGACCTAGCGATACGACGAACGCACTGTCTGACCTTCTGTGGACATATATATGTATCATATATATACTGTATATAGAGAGAGAGAGAGATGTATGGTTGATGTAATAAGTAAACAACACTTTGGTTGATAGCAGGGCACCTCGGAATCTCGAAATGTCCAAGCTGAATTGTATGGAACACACACACACACACACACACAGAGATACATACGCACACACACACACATGGAAACGTCTACTGGGTGATGGAGTTCGATCGGCCATGATTGCGTTCTCACTGCCGCGTTTCTTCATATCCGGGTGAGAGAGAGACAACGAGACAGACCGATAGGAGAGGGAGAGAGACATGAGGAGAGAGAGAGAGAGATGTTAAGAGGAAAGAGAGAGACAGAGAGACAGACCAAGAGCAGAGAGAGAGAGAGACAGACAGAGATGTTAAGAGGAGAGAGAGAGACAGACAGAGATCAGAGAGAGAGAGAGAGACATGGATGTGAAGAAGGGAGAGAGAGAGAGAGATGCCAAGAGGAAGAGAGAGGGACATGAGGAGAGAGAGAGAAAGAGAAAGGGGAATAAGAAGAGGGGAAGG
>OMKP01065776.1:0-16853 GCA_900302375.1 Bathygadus melanobranchus | reverse complement strand
CTCCACTCATCAACACAGGCTGAAGTGAGAGGGAACAGAAACTAGAGGACGTTTATGGCACATCTTGGCCGTTTGTGGGTTAGCTGGGGAGCCGTGAACGTTCTTGTTAGCGCAACGCCTAGCTCTGATACTGTCCAGACTACAGCAGGGATTTGGACGTTGTGGCTTTCCTCTTTAGTTAAACAGATGGGCTGCTCGCATGCTTTCTCATACTGTACTGTATGTATTATTTGTTATTTCTGTATTTATTATGATGGATTTTTAACACCGCAGGCAAAGAATACGGCTAATGTACTTTCCCAAGTTTCACGAACTGGGAGTTCTTTGTTTCTTTGCCTTTTATATCTCATAGCAAAGAAGTAGGAAGCCAATTAAATGTGTATCTTCCTTAGAGCAAAGCTGGGAGTCACCGTATATATATAGCTATATATATGTATAAATAAACAGAAATGTCTCCCCATAATGACAAATCATTTCATCATTAATTACTAAACAATGACCAAAAAAACATTGCTGCCAACTAACATTATTTCTCCCAAAATGGCAGTGGCATTGCAAGGTGACATTGCGATGTACAAGCCCTGTATAGATCTAAACATGCTCAATAAGTCAACACAGTTGGGGTAAATGGATGGATGGAACCTGCACAAAAAAGGAATGATGGAAAAAGATTGAAAAGCACATAGCAGAGTGGAGTATTAAATACTTTTAATTGACTTAAGACTTAATTGACTACTAATTAACTGTTGACCTTGCATATAGTTTGTATTACAGTGCTTACTTGTGCATGTGATTAACACGTTGTAGTGACATAAAGACACATAACCCCACTCAGTGACGCACACACACACACACACATGATGTTGTGTGCTTATGTGTGTGCGCGCGTCTGTGTGTGTGCGCGTCTGTGTGTGTGTGTCTGTGTGCAAGTGTGTGCGTGTGTGTGTGTGTGCGTGCGTCTGTGTGTGTGTGTGTCTGTGTGTGTGTGAAAGTGTGTGTGTGTGTGTGCGTGTGTGAAAGTGTGTGTGTGTGTGTGTGTGTGAAAGTGTGTGTGTGTGTGTGAAAGTGTGTGTGTGTGTGTGTGTGTGTGTGTGTGAAAGTGTGTGAGCACGTGGCAGCAGAGCTCAAGCTGGACGGCTTACAGCTGGCTGAATGTCCGTGTATAAAATGTCTCTGTGTGTTTGTCAGCAGCATATCACCGCTGGGGTCCGTGGACCACAGTGACTCAGATAAGCGTCTGCCTGCCTTCACACTGTACTACAGAGAGTATCGGAGTTTCCTACAGTCAGCCACAACTGGCTGCCGACGAATGCAACGGTCTGACATGCATACACGCTAGATCCCGCCCCCCTCACCGGCGGGATCCCTCGGCTCGCTACAGAAACAGGTTCTCACCCACGCTCTGCATCACGGATGCATCGCCTGCTGGAATCTGTTGACGCTGTTGAGTTGTATGAGTGCCTTATGCCTTATGAGTGCCTTGTTGTTGGCCTGGTGATGAGCCTACATACACTTCTGCTTTTAGATACAAGCGGTTGTTATTTTATCATACACAGAGCCTATGGCAATACGCTATTGTCATGGTCTGTCTTCTGAACTGAATTGATCTGCTGCTGGCTCGCTAATGGCAGTTAATGAGCCTGCTGTGGTGCAGCTATTATAGACGATAAACACATAGAGGGGGATGCTTCTATACAAACTGTGGTGGTCACCGTGGAAACTGATAGGATTATCGCCATAGCGTTGACTATGATTATTGTATGCCGTTAACGCCATCCTCTGATAAATGCCCACGTTCATGTGCCTGTTCACCTGGAGGTGGGCACACCGTTTCACTTTGATGCTGAAGCTCTTTGATGTTCATATCAATTCCAAAAATTGTAATAAGATATGGGCTGACTCAAGACGTCTGGAGTGAATGGGGTTAGGGTTATATTTGTTTTTGAAGTTGTTATCTATCAGATCTGGAATGTTGTGACATTCACCTTCAGGTTTGATGTCGCTCCTCAAAGGAGAATGCAACGTGATTATATGGATGGATTCAAAGTGTGTCAAAGCTAGAAAATGAATATCTTATTAGACTTTATGCAGGAAAATGGCAAATTACCCAGAATGATTTGTGGAAATAGGCAATTCATTTTCAGATTTCAAACTAACAGCAGGTGTATTAAGCTCATTTACATGAATGACTCACACGCACAATTCATTCATTTCTGCAGAAGCTTGGTGAGGTATACTTTTTTACTTTTTTGTTGGGTTTCTAGATTCTTTTTGCATATGCTGTAAAGATATTGAATTGCCCAGTATTATTAATATTACATGTTGCCTCTGTATAATTCATCGACGTGGAGTCAGTCTGTTATCATTTCTTTCAGGACATGCACGTCTAGGTTTTGCTAAATTTGAAAACATGGACTAATAATAATAGTAATGGTGAGAGGTGTTCTTGTGTGTCATTTTTTTCAAATGAACGTAGCTGTGTTGAAATGTTCATTGTCTGTACGTGTATGTCAATGCTCTCTGTTGTTGCAAAACTACTACTGCTCCACCTAGTGGTCAGTTGCCCCAGCTAAATAGTTTAGGATCATTTTAAAGAAATATTGCCTACCTCTGCGCTCTTCATTTCGATGTTGTAGCATCGATCATGTGTCCTTTATGTATTTCGGAATGTGCTGGTGATAGATTGTTAATTTTGAAAATCAATTTTGAAAACCAGACACAAGAGACGTAAAAACAATTTACATGATTTACAACCGTTTTATTTAACAGTAGTAATTCATCAGATATGGCTTGGGCTCCAACTCCTTGGAATAAGCTCAAGGACATCCCATTTAAGACAACCTTTGACACAATCTGTCCGTGAACTAAAACGTGTCTGTGTCTCTATGTCTCCAGGGTGATCTGCTCTGCAGACCCACGCCACCCAGAGACATGTTTTAAGGTCAGCATCAGAGACACCATGAAAGGGTTAGGAGCCAACCGTAGCCGCCACCTGTCTGACTCCTGTGAGCCCATGGGAGGTCCTCAGAAGCCTCTCTGCCCCATGACCTCCGACCCCCACGGCTCCTTCCTGTTGACGTCCACCATGAGCCACTACGGCACGCTGGACCCCCACTTCCACCAGTTCCCCGCCAGCGGCCCCACCCAGCTGCCCCCCGACTGCCTGCTGCCCTTCAACCAGATGTCCAGCAGCAGCACCTTCCCTCGGCTCCACTTCACCTCCCAGCCGGCCGACCAGGCCGTCTGCACCCAGGGCTGCATCCCCGGCGCGGGGGGTGCTGTAGCCGGGCAGGGCGGCAGGAGCGGTACCCTCTCCGGCTCCATATCCATGGGCATGGGCCTGGGGCTGGACCTCAGCGGCGCCCCGATGATAACCAGCGGCTCGGCCACCATCTCCTCGGCGACCGCGGCCAAGATGAACCGCTTGCCCTCCAACCTGCTGGATCAGCTGGAGCGCCACCTGCCTCTGCAGCGCGACGGCTTCAGCACACTGCAGTTCCACCGGGGACGCATGTCCAAGCAGCGCAGCGAAAGCCCCGGGCGTATCCGCCACCTCATGCACTCTGTGCAGAAGCTCTTTGCCAAGTCCCAGTCGCTGGAAGGCTCCGCGATGAAAGGCAGCTTAAATGTCCGCACCGCGGGAGGGGTAGGTGGCGCCGCGGATGCCGGGGACGATGGGTGCAGGACGATGTCCCGCCGGAGCAAGAGTAAAGACAGGGCTAAGACGGAGGGGTCCAAGCAGAGGCCGAGGCCCAACACTATAGCGCTGTGGAGCTCGGACGACACCCTGGACAGCGATGCAACCAAAGCGGGCACCGTGGCAGTGGGGTACCGCAACCCTCTGAGCATGATGACGCTGGGGAGGGCGGTGTCCGACAGCCAGGCCGCCCTCCGACACCCCGTCCCACAGGGCTACAACACCATCTCGGCATCGCACACCCTCAAGACGTCAAAAAGCAGTGGGGACCTCAAGTTCCTGGCGTGCCCAGGGACCATGCAGTTAGAGAGCAAGGCAGAGGAGGGTCGGGGAAGGGCAGGCAAGGAGGCCATGCTGGTGAAGAGGGGGTCGTGGTCCACACTGACCCTCACCCAGGCCAGGCAGGTCTTACAGAAGGGCTCGGCTTCAGTCAACAAGGCTCTGCTGAAATCTAAGTCGTGCCACCAGGACCTGGCACAACAATACCTTCAGGTGGGCTTTCAAACTTTCCATTTCATTAGCAATCTGGCTGCTAGATCGATATCATTAATCATCATCATGAATTTCAACGTACTTGTTTGTTTGTTTCCTTAGCGATACTTAGAAAGGCTATTCATGTAATGAGGTAATTATATTACATGGAGGAAAAAAACGCTCCTAATTGCCCATTGTTTTTTAATTAATAAATACTTTTTTTAAATAATATTAGAAAAAAGAGCATGAACTATTATTGTGGTTTTTTTTTATCTCTGTGCCAGATCTTGAGTTTTGTAATTTAGTAAACTGGGCACTGCACTCACACACACAAACTTTTCGTTGCTGACACTGATTAATAACACCACAAGCCAATCAATGAATGACTCCAGGACATTATAGCATAATGTTTAAGATACAACCCATTTAGTCGTGCTTCTGTGTGTGTTCAATAAAATCGGAAGATATATTTGTGTACTGCAGGTTCCACTGGGGGACTGGGCAGGCTCTCTGTGCCCGGGCAAGGGTGGCGGGACAGAGATACCCTGCCGGAGGATGCGCAGCGGCAGCTATGTCAAGGCCATGGGTGACACGGAGGACAGCGAGGACTCGGAGGGGAGTCCCAAACCCTCCCCCAAGTTGGCAGCCCGGCGTCAGAGTTACCTGAAGGCCACCCACCTGTCCATGAGTGAGCAGCCGGCCCCTCTCCTTCCACGCAAGTGAGTCCTACTTCGACGCTTCCCCTGACAACCGACCGTAGCTTGTAATAATAATAATAACAACAACAACACATTGATGCTTCATCAATTACAGACAGTTAGTCGGTCAGTCAGCCAGTCAATCAAACAATCAAAAAATGTGTATATAACAAGGGGAGCCACACAACGATAGTGAGGAATAAAATGAGAATCAGTTGAACTCAACACTAAAACATTTAAATTTAGTTAGTCAGTTAGTTGCTTTCTTTGTCAATTTGTTGGTTGGTTAAAAATGTAATGTAGAATTATTATTAATTCATAAATACATTAAAAAACGTTTTATATATTTATTATCTCTGAGACTACAATGTCCCCAAAGCTAGTCACCAGGGGGCAGCATCTTGCCACTTTGAACCGACACTCAAAGCAAAGCAATGCTATGGTATGGATATTAAACTCAAGACATTACAATCTTTTTAGCATCATTTTAGATGAATGATAATGAGTAGTACATCATATTGACGGAGGAAAGCATGGATGAAATGTGTCTCCATGTCCTTTACCCCTACATCTGTACGGACAGGCCTGGTTCCTACCCTCTCATGCGGGAGGATTTCCTTTGGTGTCCGCTACAAAGTGCATGCTCTGTGCAGCATCTGAGGTCAGTGTTAACTAGTAGGCCCGGGCTAGCGTGGACTCCTGCCCACCAACCTACCCCTCCAACATGTCCTTCCACCACTACCTACCAGCACAAACAGTTTTCACTGTTTCCCCCTTAACCTTCCCAGTGTTCTGGCCTTTGTCTTCTTCTCTGGTTGATGTCATTTGCCTTGCAGGTATCCCACAGTGATGTTCTGAGAACCTGTGGCACCCTGCCCTTTCGCTTGTTGCTTTGTCATTACATCATCATTACATCATCAAGTTACTCCACTCTGACACCTCCCACGTATATATATATATATATATATATATATATATCCCAGTGTGTAGACCCCCAACAGCGGCAGCAGCACCCAGAACAGAGAGAGCCTGCATGACCCGCTGGTTTCCATTCATTTTAATGGTTTGCCATTAAAATGAACTCACACATTCGTATCGATCACTAAACACCCAGGCGTCACTCAAAAACATCCTCTGTGTGTTTTTTGTTTGTTTGTTTTGGGGGTGTTAACTTCTTAACTTAACACTTCACCCTGCAGCTCCCTGCCATGTCTGAAAGAGCAGTCTACGAACCGGAGTCTGGACAACCTGGACTGTCTGGTGGGTCCAATAGAACCTGCTCCCTGCCACTGGAACAGTGACTTCAAACACGGCTTTGGTACCCTTGGCAGAGGTATTGGTGCTCAGGTACGGCTTCTCATATATTCTCTTGCATACCCTTTTTATTTGTATTATATTGCGAGAGGCGCAAAGGTGGCTAATGTTTTTCCACTGTAATGTGTTGACTATACCTGAGACATATGCTATAACCATTATGCATTACGTATGCCTTTTGAGACACCTTGTTCACAGATGAATGGAAAACATAACTTATACATAAGCCGTAAGCATCACTTGCATAAGATAGCTTAAACATAGCTTCCCGGGGGAAATAACTAGTTACGTTGAACAGGCAAAGCGGAAGTGAATTATATTTGACGTGCTATTATTCTAATATTCTTCCCTTTCATGTGCACAACAACAATACTTTACTCTAGCGGTCTATTACAGGAGTCACGGCCCTACGCCGACCCTTAGCTCCCCTCAAGCATGCCAGGCATTCGGGTAGATGCTTATCACACCTGACCGACACCCGTGTTCCCGTAGGTATGCGGGCAGGTCTGCGGCCGCTCGGTTCCATACTATGAGGGCGAGTCGCAGGCTGTGGACGCGCTGGATCTCCCGGCCGCGACGTGCTTTCGCTCGCGCAGTCATAGTTACTTGCGGGCCATCCAGGCCGGCTGCTCCCAGGATGACGATACGGCGTCTGTGGACTCAGACTCGCCCCCTACCAGCTCTATGGAGTGTGCCTACAGTTCCCACCCCAGTGAGTAAACCGGTCATAATACTTTGTCGAAGTCGTGGATATATTGGGTGGTTTTTGAAAAATAAATAGCCTCTGGCGATTCTGCTGTATCCCACTCTTATCTTCTCAGATCACTGCTATATGATACGTGCTATGTATTGTATTGATTCATAAAAGTTCTGTTTACTTTGATGTACTTTACAGTAGGCCTATAAGGAAGTTTGTTTTTATTGACCTATCATAAAACATTCATATTTAATAAATATAATATAAAATGTTATTTATATGAATGTTATTTTACATGAATTCTATAAAAGTGTGGAATTAATTGAATGGTATGTACCACAATATATCCAGAAGAGACAGCAGAAAATGCAACTTAATAACCATGGTCTCAATGGTTTAAACCTATTAGTGGACTACTAGTTGTGTTTAACTAAATTATTTTCCAATATTATGTTTTTATTTCATATTTTTATTAAATCATATTTTATTATAACGCCTAAAGGGTTAAGTCAACATACATTAGTGTTGGTAAATAAAAACATCACAGCTACAGAGATGGCATTGGCGTCCCTATTGTTGTGGTGAAAGCCATTGGCCCTTTGAATTAGACTCCAGGTCATGATCCCAATTGGTCCGGTCCACTCCCGGTCCACTCTCGGTCCCGTGTCCTGCGGTTGCACAGGTGGAACAAATGCAACGCACCTGCATTGTCGCACACGCATAAACGAGCGTATAACTCATTTGAACCAATCGCCGCGCTTATCGATGTAACCGAGGACGGGAGACATCCAATCGCTTTCACCGTGTGCCTTTGGGCAAAACGTGGACTCCAATCCTTATTGTTTAGGGCGTGTTCTGCAAATCTTTTCTTCAAAGCGTTGCTGTGTGTGTATGTGTATGTGTGTGTGTGAGAGAGAGAGACAAGACAGTGAGAGAGAGAGAGAGAGACACTACTCTCTGCTCCACTCCATCGGAACCGAGTTGTTGAATGGACGGGAACTAAGGAGCGTCCGCACATTTCTGAGACGGTAAGGCGGGCTCCTCTGGGGGGAGATGGAGCGACGCGCGCGTGTCGTGTTGTGGACGTTAGCGGGTGGCTAGCTCTTCTGGCTAGCTCTGGAGGCTAGCTCTGGTGGTTAACCCTGCTGGCTAGCTCTGCTGGCTACTGTTGGCTAGCTCTGCTGGCTAGCTCTGCTGGCTACTGCCCTAGCTCTGCTGGCTAGCCGCTGCCCTGGAAAGAAAGGGGAGGTCTGGTTAGCAAGCCGCTGGCTAAGATGCTAGCTGAGCAGCAGTGGTTTGACCAAACATGAAGGATAACCTCGCCGATGTCTTGTTACTATCGATGTGACAAATGTGCTCTTATTTCTGCGTGTTTTACGGTCATGTGGACGCTGGTTATGTTCTCATGAGGTGTAGCTGCCGTTAAGCCAACTAACGGCAGTTTAATAACGCATCACGAGTCCTGTAATATTGGACGTATGGTCGCTATGTTAGCCTCGAGTAGCACACTTTGGTCCATACACTTTGGACAAAGGTGTAATAAAAGATTCAAGATAATAACAACGTGTTTTATTACAGACGCCAGGCAGCGCTTCGTGGTCTACCGGCTGTATCTACGCCCTGCCGGTTTATCTTCAACGTGACAAACATTGAATATTTGTATTTATGTGTAGGGTTGTCCTATATGGTACTCTAGCCATTGAGGTGTTTATCTCATATAGGACTATAGACTAGACTAGACTAAACTATCTGACCAAGCTTCTGAAGTAAACGGCTACTTAAAGTGTTCTCCTCCCTGTTTGCAAACGCTGTTGCAATCGATTATATTTACTTGGGCAATAGATATTTGGCACCATTTTTCATGTTCATGCTGTCACACAGCAAACCTTTTTATCCGTTTTATTGCAGTAATTGATGAAAGCCATCTGTTCTCATTGCTTGTCTGGAGTACTTCTCAGACGCGAGGAGGACAGAATGTATATTTTATTAGTTTCCATGGTGTTTGGTACTTGGAAACTTAGGAGATCATCCACCTCTAGAGGTGTCAAATGAACGCCTGCGAGGAGGTGTCTGTCCACTGTGCTGTCCACTGGACTGACCACTGTCAGTATTTAGTAGCACTCAGAAAGTCCTTACTAATGGAAAATCATTTGTTAATGGGCACCAGAAATCGATCTTATTCATAATTGTATTGTTTTAATGCAACGATATTAGCTATGCTTAGCCTCCTATATATAGTGCTGTTTTTGATATTTGGTTGCTTTAATTGTGTTAAAGACATGCATCGTGTTTAAATGTAAGAGATTTTAAGCGGACGTTTGCGGCTAATTTGGATGCATCATCCATATGCCAAACGACATTGCACATGTATTACATGGATAGACTATGAGTCACAGTCTTCCTCTTAGTATCCACAATGAGGTAATCTGTGTGACTCAGTGGGTGAAGCCAAGCTCCAGTTTCACAATACGGTCAGCTGCAGTTTCAGGGTTTACAGGTGTATGCAGCGTTATCTGGTGTGTGTTCAGAGATTAGGGTTACGTCTTGTCTATTCATGTTCAATATTGAACACCAACCTGTTCTCAAGCTCGCATCTGCCAGCAATGGCAGTTAGTTTGCCCATTTGCCCGTATCATTTTTTAAAATATTATATTGATATTCCTGACTTGTCAGTAGAAATACATGACATTCATATATACTTGCAGTAATATATATATATATAATATAACACACCTTGAGAAATTGTAGCTGACATACTGAACAATGGTGGCACTTGTCAAGTTGTCATGTGGTCTCAATCAGGTTCAGGTGATTTAGCTTTCAACCAGGACATTCCTGTGTGGATTAAATACTTACATACTGAACAATGTAAGTAGTGTCATTTGACATTTCCTTCTTGAGGTGTAGAATTTGTAAAAGCTTATGTAAAAGTTATGCTGGTGAAAGTGAAAGTGTTTGCTCTTTCAGTCATCATTGAAATGCTGCTCACCACTTCTGTGTTTTGTTGCTTTGAGAGAATGTGTTCTCTTCAAACAAAGAAGCTGTGTTGGCCTGTGAAATGGTTACCTCTCATTGACTCTCACTTCCTGCCTTTCTGGGGCTACAGGTTGACACCTTTTTTGGTAGTACAATGTACATTGTGAGTGTCTGGTTTCGGTCCACTCCAAAGCTCAATACTAATGAACACACTTTGATCACAGTTTAAAGCAATTTTGTGTGTTCAGACTTGAAGAGATCCCAGTCTCTTCAAGTGTGTGTAATTTGACAGCTCTCATACAAACCTGATTACCGACTTACTTCATTTATTAGTTTAGCAGCCAGTTACTGAAACTAGATTTTAAACACATCCGTCACTAGTAAGTGTGTTATGCAGATAAATGACAGCAATGGGCTTATTTCAGTTGCTCCTCCATTCCATAAACACTAGCTTGGGCACACTGTCAATATTTACACGGATCAACTTGTAAATACACTAGATTAACATCAGCAAGCAATGGGTCAGATAACAATCTGGGTGGAAGCCATGATTGAGGCAAAATCTTATGAGGACTTCTGAAGAAGTGTTGCTGAAGCACAACTCAATGAATTCTAAAGGCAACTGTGGCGATGGTAGGTACACAGGATGGATAATCACATCGATCTGTTGCAGATGGCAGAGCCAGCAGCAGGCTAGATGGTGTTACGAGGCACATCCTGCAGCAGGAAGAAGACTATCGCTTGTAATTACTTATGTACAAGAGAGATGCCTTGGATTTCATTGTTGGAATGTTTCTCATTATTCAGGCTACCTGAACAGTGCCATGCCATCTACCACTGGGCCATGCGTTATTGTACACTGGAACAGGCCGGAAGAACAATGCTCAACATTTGCACAACACTCAGTTATCTGCCTTCTCGCAGACGTGGTCTAAGTTGACACGGACTCAAACGTTATTGTACGCCTGTGTTGTACACATTGGCTGTGTCAGCCATGGGACTAAAATGTGCAAGCTAAACGAAATTTAAAATGGACACCTCTCTTGGGAGATACTTGTCTAGAAAGGATGTCCATTTCCCTAAGTGGCTAAGACAGACAAGGCTCTCACATACAAGCTCTTTTTTAGCAAAGGGGTGTCTACACGCCCAGAACATGCCCTGGACATGCATTGAAAAGTAGTAACACTTCAGATGCTGCCTGTCTGTTACAGAGAAGTGCTATGGTGTTAAAGGAATGGCCTCGGGGCTCACCAACTTTTAATAGTGGTTGCCAGGCTGGCAACCAGGCGTCAGCTTTCGGTTGCCCCTATTTTACCACCATGTGTGTGATTTTTAGCCACACCACAATTGGGATTGTCCACCCAGATGTATAATGGATAGAGAAGCCTACCAGTTTGTACAGTCCACTGGGTAGGCTTGTAGGCTGATCTAGTAATCATACATCTGGGTGGATACTCCCACTTGTGATGTCACTTGAGGGTAATGGTTTGTAATGGCTAATCACATTCACACCGGGTGGTAAAACACTTGCTATGTCCAAAGGTTAAAGCCAAGGATTTGATGCACTCAGTCACATTCAGCCCATCTCCCCGCTGGGCACCACGCCCATTCGTAGTAAAGTTCTGCCACGATGGCCCAAATCAAACGGGGAGACCGGAATGGGTTGTGGTTCTTCCCCCGAGGTGTCAGTAATCTGCACTTGGCCCACTTTAAGGACTTGTTGCTTGCAAGCAATATTGAGTCCTTATTTGGTGACGCTAGTAGTAATAGCTTTAACATCCACTCCCTGCCTCCCATGTACGCAGTTATACATTCTTAGCTTTTAATGTAGGCCACATCAAGAATATGTAATTGGACGAAATGTGTAGGCCTATATTTTCATGGCACAACACAAACGGCACATTCACTTCTTGACACCCTCTTATTAATGTGAAGTATTCCAAAAATGTGTGCCATTTCTGAGGGAATACATTATTCCCTTTGTTGATGGCTGGATGTCAGCCAAACAATACAGTTTCAGTTCAGTGGGAGTGTGTTTGGGAGGGCTGTGTTTCAGTGGTGCAGTTTCCAAACAGTGTTTGCGTCCTATGGTGATGGTGTTTAATGACGGGTGTAATTGTGAGTCACAGGGTCAATGCCTGAACTCCAGATCCCTGTGAATCGTAGGTTACTGTAGTGGGAATTTAGACCAAAATCACTACTTCAGAGTGTGAGAGCAATTGACGTGAATGATATTGGTTGATTTTATTTATTTTTTTTAAGAATTGAATTGTTCATATTTACGTGAAGCGTACTTGTGATTTGCGTCTGTCATGTGAACACGGTAACTGAACTTGACTTGGCATACTAATTTGACCCTTTTCTCAGTCATCTCAGTCAGTCATTAATCACAGTCATCCAGCTGTTAAAATACATATCCCCACTCCCCCTTCCTCTGTAGAAATGCGTATGTTATTTCACTCTAGTTGGCCTTTTTCAGCCCACCACAACCCTACAATTAGCTACTGGTGACTGAGTAAGAGTCACCCTCCTCATTGGCAGAACTTCTCCATGGCTGTGAGTCAGAACCGGTTCGCTGACGAGTAAACCCTTCTTGGGCCTCACGGTGAACAAAAATGTGTGGCTCTAGTGAGTGTTTATGTCTCTGTCAAGAGTGAGCTTCCAGTAGTTAAATGGAGACTTAATGTTATGCTGTGTTTGGCGTGGATTGACAGTGTGGTTGGTGTGGCGTCCTGCTGGATTTTAAGTAGAAAGCAGAAAGCTGAGAGTGTTCGAGGTGTAAACGGAGATGATGGGCGTGATGTATATTGTATATTATGACATGAATATGACAATCACAAAATTGTATTTTACATCTAATGTAAAACGTGTGTGTGTAGATTTGGTCTGTATGGGATGTTTTTGTACAGAGCTTTTTACATCTGAGAAAACAAAGTTTGAACCATTTTAAGAATAAGCGATTAAATATTCATGTGTTATACAGTTGTGTGTGCGTGTGTTGAAACATGATGCCTCGATTGAAGTGCGTTGTAGTTTGGGGCAGGGTACTTTGTAATTCGCTGATTTAGTGTAGAAATATTCCACCACGACAGCATTATGCTGCTGTACAACATCCGTTTTGATGTTGGGACACTCCTGGTGGGAAGTTAAAAGATGTCGAACACGCGGGGGACTCCACCCTACCGGGCCAGCAACTAACTAACGTATTTTATACTGCCTCAACAACAACACATGACTACGGTGAAGGCGTTTGACGTCTTACATAGTAGAAAATCAATATGTGGTGGTCAATGTTGATATTGTGGTGGTATGGGCCGCCCACCACATAGAAATCAATGTATGGGGAAAAACTGCCCTAGGCTATATCTATTTGGGACTAGAGTGATCGTACCTTTTAAAGATTCTTGAGGAGGCTGTTGAAATACATTTTGAGAGGTGCAGCTTTAGGTCCAGCGGCTGTTCTGCATTTTTCAATCCTGGCTCCGTCCCACAATGAACAATAGGACGATAGTTTCCATACTATCAGTCCCTGGAGATAAGGGGGCTGAGGCAGGTTGTGAGTCCTGTGGGGGCTGACTGACGTCAATGGAACACAGTCCGCAGGTTCGCAGGTAGTCTACGCTGCAACCCGGTAGGGAGGGTTAAGGAAAACAAGAAGCTGGATTGTTTTTGCAGGTAGCCGGTGGATGTGTGTGTGTGTGTGTGTGCAATGTGCAGCAGCTGGATAGATAGCTGGCTGGATGGTGTATGTTCATCGTGTTTGAAGCCCCTCTGGAATTGATGAATATGAACAATGTAAATAGCAGAGTTGTCAACCCGGGTTCCATGGCGTTTTGTTTTTCAGCAGCGGTTAGTCGGAAGGCTCCCCCTGTCCCACCCCGGACCACCACCCCCAAGCCGCTGATCTCCATTACGCTGCAGAGCAGCACAGAGTCGGCCCAGGACACCTACCTGGAGCAGCAGGAGCACGCCAGCGACGCCAACAGCCAGTCCGGACGCAGCGACTCCTCCGACAGCCTCTGTAGCATCCGCACCGGCACTCTGGCTAAGGGCACCCTGCCTCCGGCCCCGGCCCCTGCTTCTACCCCAGTGCCCGACGCCGCCTTCGTGGCCTCTCTCCCCGCCTCCATCCCAGCCCTTGCTCTGTCTGCCTCCGTGACCCAGATCCCCGCCACTGCCGCCCCTCCACCCTCGGTGACCCCCATCCCTGCCCCTCGTGACATCCCTGCCACGACCGCCACCGCCACCACCACCACAACCGCTACCTCCACTGCCTCCACCCTCACCACCACCGTCACCACCTCCACCTCCTCTTCTACTCAGCCCCAGCATGACACCGTGAGCTGCAGGCTCATCTCAGAGAAGTTTGTGACCACAGAGCCCAAGAGGAAACTGTCTTCCATCGGAATCCAGGTAACACATCAGCCTTTTTTTTTTTTTTGGCACATTGTTCTCAATGCGTTTTGGATCCTGGTCGTCTGGAGACCCAGTCACTGCATGCGCACAAGGCTTCGATGGTTAACGTGTAGTTCATGTTGTGCTGGACAGGTGGACTGCGTGGTGCCCATCCACAGAGAGGAACCTCTATCCCTGACCACAGCCCTCAGATTCCAGTCCATAGGCGTCCAAGTGGAGAACGGCCGGCCGTAAGTGCAATACTATTCTACCATAGAGATCATTTAGTAGCAAGTTAAAGGGTCTACGTGTAGGCCTTCTACATGCATGAGTCGCTTTACATTGCCAATATATAAACAAGTTGTAATTGAAGTCAAAAAATGAGACCTTCCCTGACTCTCCGTGGTGTATAACAGCCTGTCGGCTGATTTCTATCATATTTGAACCGGGACTGTTTTGCCAGGAAAAGGGAAGGAAGTGACGTCTTAAGTTTGAATAATGGCTAAAACATCTGTTCGTTCAGAACTTTTAAATTGTACGTTTATTTATGATTATAACTAACATTAGTTTATGGTTGTTGTGTGTTGTGTCGACCCACGGAGATCGCACTCCAGTGCTGAACGCACAAGCTTGAGCAGGCTGCAGTTCACTTACCAACCAAAGGGGTCAGTAACCCTGAAATTTGAATAATAATGTGCATTATAATAACCAAATACAACAGGATGTAGGGCTGCTGTAGGCAAGATTAAAGAGTTGGTTTCTCTGCCATTAAAGTGTTGCATTCACACACCTGTGGTGGAGCTTAGCTATATGTGATCGTGATCGTCCTCGAACCAATCAGAGAAGAGTTACCCTGATTGGTCAGAAATGAGGTGGCATCGGTCTAAAAGCTAAATTGTCTCATAAAGCATCGTAAATTAGAACTATGCCATATTTAACAAATTACACTCAAATGATAGATTTGATTAGATTATAAGCAGGCTATAGATTTTGCCTCTAGCACCTTTTTAATAGGCCTACAACTACACAGAAATTGATTTGCGAGCGCTCTGCGCTGTTTAATTTCATAGATGATGAGTTTGTTAATGAATTAGTTTGTAGAGTCAATCGGTCATTTAGCGGATGAGCCTCGCCTATTGACAGCTGTGGGAAGCCGTGACTTCGTCAGATCAGCTTCACTTATTTAAAACCCGGTTCCTTCCGAGGTTGTTGGCGTCCAGGCCTTCCGTCCCAGTGTTCCTTGTTTCCGCCCCGTTTTATTCGGCCGACCGGCACTCGCGGTGCCTCTGTCTGTTGTGGCCCTGTCGCGCATCACCAGCTTCTCACAGCAGCGCTGGTGGCCAAGGTCACGCGGCAGTCAGCCCAGAGGTCCTGATCGATGCTCTCTTGCTCGGCTTCGGACAATAGTGAGGTGACCGTTGTAAGGGGAAGCTGCTCATGCACAATCCCCAGTGCATTGTAATTTGCTTTAATCACATTTAATTTCCACTGTGCCTTGCCATCGTTGAAGGCGGCCGTCTATGTGGCCACATGTTCATGTGGCCTCCCCCGCCGGTCTCTGCTCTCTGCTCCCCTCCCTCGTCCTCCAGCCTCCCTGAAATGAGCTCTGTTCTGCTGTTCCAATCTAATGCATGTCCAGTACCTCATCGACGGTCTGCTTCGTCTCAATATTCACATGTCTATATTAATCACAGTTAGGTTAATCACCACAGAGACGATGGACAAAATGTTATGGTTCCTTGTAGGGCTACCCCCCACCGAGGATTTTGGAGTCGTAGTAGTTGGTAGTCGTCAGGTCAAGACGTTAGTCGACTAGTCGTCGCATGTTGATGATCATTTAATTATTCAAATAAATACATGTATTTGGGGCATCAGATAGTGGTTTGATTTCCAGGGCTGAGAAAGAATGTTCTAAGTAATATTGTTAACACTGTGCTACGTTAGAGAAATACAAAACCGTAATAATAGCCTTTTAAAATATAGCAAGCTGCCTGTTAACGACACTGGCAAAAGCGGTAGCCCACACTTTGGATTTCCTGGCCGACATAGCCTACCATCTAGTAATAACCACAACGCTAACGTCTGTCCACGACTGGGACTGAGTGTTGCCACTTCCTGTGTCCGTCGTTTCAAAATAAAGGCTGTTTATTTCGTGGGCTTTTTTTACGCCTTTATGGGCAGGAGAAGGGAGAGGGACGGGAGAGTGGGTCGAGAGAGGACAGTGGGTTGACCGGTCAGAATGAAACCCGGGTCGCTCCAAGGCGTATGGCCTGCACGGTTGGCATGTTAATGGGTTCAGCCACCATTCCTTGTTCTTGTACTCGATGATTTTATTTGTTTATGTTTTCAATGGCTTGTGTGTGTGTGTGTGTGTCCAGTCTCAGCCGGGACAACAGCATGGCCTCCAGGCAGAACACAGAGACGGACCCCCAGGACTCCCCGGACGCCCCACCAGCAGCTAACTGCACGGCCAACAGCCAGACCACCGCCACCGGCAGCCCTAACGGCCCCGCCGCAGGGGATGGCGCCGCCAGGCCCGCGCCACTGAAACACGCGCCCTCCACGCCGAGCAGGATACCCACGGAGCCCCTGGTGGACCCCG
>OMKP01065762.1:0-10201 GCA_900302375.1 Bathygadus melanobranchus | reverse complement strand
CGTCACCTCCCGCCGGAACCTGAAATCTCTCTCTCCCTCTACTCTCTCCTCAACTGTCCTCTCCTCATTACCACCCCCAGAACTATTCTCTCTCCTGTCCACCGATGAAGCCACCCCCACTCTGCTATCCTCTCTCTACTCCTCCTTGGACTCTCTCTGTCCACTCCCTCCTCCTTGGCTGTCTCAGCGGGCTTGTAGAGCAGAGCTACGGGCAGTTGAGAGAAAATGGTGGAAATCAGACTTCAGAGGACACCGTGCTGGACCCCTCAAGGGCAAGCTCCCCAAGCATGCCATTTCCTGGTCTGTGGACATGTTCTCGGTCACTAAAGTGGGCGTGACTATGCTTGCTCACCTGATTCCTGAGGCCTCGGTTGCTTAGTTGACCACAGATGCCTCAAACTATGCTGTTGGCGCCATTTTCATTTTGCAGTTTGTAAACGGTGTATGGCAACACCTTGATTTTCAGCCAGCAGCTTTGTCCAAATTCCTCACCCTGTATTTAGAAGTCCAACACTTCCGTTTCCTACTAGAAGCTCGCCCTTTCACTACCTTCGTGGACCACCTTAGCCATGACTTTCGCCATGGCTAAGGCGTCCATGGTCTGCCAGGCTTTCATCTCTGAATTCACCACAGACATCCGACACCTGGCAGGGAAAAACAACCCTGTGGCTGACTGCCTCCCTTGTGCTGTTGTCGGTGCCATCCACCTTGGCATTGATTATGCCTGCATGGCTGTATACCAAGCCTCAGACCCCGACATCTAGCCCTACAGAACGGCATTCACAAGCCACCAGTTGGCAGGCGTCCCATTCGTTGATGACGGCCCAACACTGTTTGCGGCAGATCTACAACCCTGCCCTGTCCAGTGGTGCCCCAGGCATGGCGACGGCAAGTTTACAGCATCATACATGGCTCTCGCACCCAGGCAGGAAGCGGTCGCAGCGTCTGGTAGCAGCAAAGTTCGTCCGGTACGGCATGATGATGGGTGTTCGTGATTGGGCCAGAGACTGCATAGCATGGCAATGTGCATCCATCACCATGTTAAGGCAACATTGGAGCAGTTTACGGTCTCTGAAAGGCACTTTGACCACGTCAATGTGGACCTGGTGGGACCTCTTCTCCCTCCAGGGGATTCACCCACTTCCTGACGATGGTGGACAGGACCACCCATTGGCCGGATGTGGCCCAATGTCGGTGACGACTACAGCTGATGTGGCCCGCACGTTAATCAGCACCTGGGTCGCCTGGTTCGGTGTCCCCTCTGAACTTTCTTCCAATCGTGGGCCCCAGTTCACTTCCGAGCTCTCTTCCGAGGACTTCCATTACCCAGCATTTATGTGTCTCACTCCACCGCACTGCAGCATACCACCCACAGGCCAATGTCCTGTTTGACCTTGATCTCTGTAGTTGATCTCTGAACAGCTTGGTCGGCAGACTTCCACGGGTGATGCTGAGGCTCAGGACTGCACCTAAGGAGGTGGTAGGTTTCCTTTACTACGTTACCCACGCACCTCAGCCAGTTGATGGCGGTATGTCTTCTGCGACAAAGGTTTGTTGTATTGTTGATAGCGGAATAAAGACACAAAGATAAATCTCTGTCTCTCGTAAACGCAACTCCAACAAGAACAGTAGGCCTAATATACTCTATTGAAAGGTGCTATATAAATAGTTATTAGTTGTGGCATGTGTGTGGTTGGTGGCTGGTTTAAGCAGTCTCACCTAGCCAGAGTCAGGCTAACCACCACACACACTCCGGAGAGCGCTAGCATGCTAGCACAGTTACCATCTGCTACAGTGGTGCCTGAACAAGGACCCTCCAAGAACACTGCATGAAAATGGACAGAGCAGATGGTAACTGTGCTAGCATGCTAGCGCTCTCCCGAGTGTGTGTGGTGATGGCTGGTTTAACCTGTGGGCCTTGATTAGGCAATGAGTCTAGGTGAGACTGCTTAAACCAGCCATCAACCACACACATGCCACGTAAGTATTATCATGCAATTCATAGAAAACATATGAACTTTATTATGGTAAAGTATAGCACTTGACAATGTTACATTTCATCCATTACACATTGCCTTGATAGTTTAAGAAGAGTTACCATACCCAGCTATGCAGAGGCAGTTAGCTGTCAGTAGGCCTATGTAATTGCTTGACTTATTAATCATTGCCCATGTATTGTACTATAATTCTGTCTTGTGTCCTTGCCGCTGGCTAAGCAATAGTTTGGTCCGTTGCACAGAAACATCTTCCACCAAGTCATGGAATCCTATATCTTAGACAAAATACTTGCCAGGTGATTGGATGAACCATCTGTCTTTGACCACGCCCATAGCCACCAGTAGCTGATTGGTCCGAATCACTGTGGATCGGCCACAAGCAGATAACTTGAAGCCTGGCATCACACGAATCCAGCCGCCTCACAAGGTAAGGTCTATAGGCCTACTAGTAGAAAATATTTTGAATATTTTTTTCTCCAAATATAGGCTTTTTAAAATGTAATGTTAATAAACTAAAGGTGATTCAATAATATTATGATTATTATTAGTGCGATTAGCTATGAAGTTACTGTCACCTCTTATTGCTGAGAATTGCATTACGTTATGCCGTTGCATAACATTGAAACAGGCCTCACATTGGCCTTCCCTAGCAATGCAACGTTTGACTCGCTGTTATGCAACCAAACCTGCCAAAGTCTGCAGTATTTTCCCTTCGACTGCTGCAGAAAACGGAGAGCAAATTCGGTGTGTATGACAGAAGAGGGCAGTGTTTCTTCACAGGTCATTTATGGAATCGAAGCACCAGGAGCCTATAGCAAGTTAGGATATGTTTAGGCTTAAATAATTCAGACTCAAGCGAGCGTGAGGCCTATACTGCAAAGCAGGATTTGGGGTTAGCAAGGTAACTTCAGGTTTAACCCTGGGCTTTGTGTCATGACGGTGATTTATTTTTACCAGCCTACACATAACCTGCATCAGAGTAGATTATGTTCGAGATGACACGTAAAAAAGCACCGCCCACTGGACCAATCAAATCAATGACTGCGGTTGTTAGGCTTAGTTAAGACAGCTAACGAAAAGATATCCTAGGTATGTTTAACTTCGTAGTATAGGCCTCTGGACTGTCGGGATATTCGGTTTCAGAATAGCTGATTTCAATCTCGATGAACGAGTTCTTTTTTATTAACCCTTTTCATTAAATACTTTCACATTTGTAAATCCTTATATTCTAAAGATTTGTTAAGTCCCTTGAAGCTACATTGCACATGAACATAATTTATTGTGGATTCTTTCCTTTCCTGCGATATTAAGCTATGATTGGCCTTACATTACAGTACCTTGTTGCTAGGTTACATCAGAAGAATGCCCCTGCGACTCTCCAAAGCTATTCCTTGGATTCACAGCAAAATATTCGACAACTAGTACTATGTTAGTATTCCCGAATCAATACCACAGAGGGAATTACCCTTTAACACAAGATTACATTTTACCCGGGAACCACACCTCGCCGTCAGACATCATATAGTAGTTTTCTGTTTGCGGATGCAGAGGTTTAAGTAAATTGGCAGACCAAACACTCGGTATGACACAGCTGAAGCTACAGCTGTGGCTCTATCAATCACCCCCCTGGAAACCCACTGCATTATGTAGCCTTATTACACCAGCGTTCCACAAGCGTTACAGCGTTACACAAGATCCTTTCCCAAATAACCTTTATTAGAAATCCTCAACTAATCCTCATTTAAGTTCTAAAGTTATATACGGTCGTAATGCACGCCGTAATACTCACCCGCGGCGGCATCGTGTGGCTCCTATATTTGCGCGGCTGGTCGTTTTTTCTCTACGCGGCCCTTAAATAGGTAAAAATCGAATACAATCTGATTAAACGTGATTGAAATAAATAAATACCTCATAAATCAATCAAGGTTTATCCATGATTCTGTAGTTAAAACGACGTAGTTAATTAATATAGCCTACACTTCCAAACCCTGCATAACCAACTGTAGTTTAATGGGACTCAGACTTGATGAACTTTTGGAGGGAGTTTAGAGGGACCCACACTTCATGATCTGTAGTTTAGGACCCATACACTCCCATACACTGCTATTTAGAGAGAGCCACACTTGGTCAGCTACAATTAATCAACTTAGCACACAATAAACTAACTTTAGGGGGACAAGTATTTCTCATTGCAAATGCTTTCTTCAGAAATATCTTCGCACATAAAACAATGGCATCAACATCCTATCCCTGCTAATGATTACATTACAGCACTGCTGCACTGATAATACTGTATGTTATGTTGTATATTAATGTATATTAACATGGGAAATTAAGAAGCAGTGTTTTCTTTTAAGAGTTGACTGGTTAGACAGTGAGTTGAGCCTGTATTTCTGATCTGCTGCAAAATGGAGAAAGGGAGAAAAGCGTTTAGGATGTGTGGGTAGAGAGAAGTGTGTGTGTGTGTGTGTGTGTCAGAGAGAGAGGGAGACGTTCCTTGCCTGTCGATGGGGTCGTGCTTTCAGTGGACTGCTGCATTACTCTACGACGCAGTTTCTCCGTTCTGCACTCCCTCCCCCTCTCTCCATCTCTCCTCTTTCTCTCACCATCTCTCCTAATCTCCACTCACTCACACTGCTCACGGCTCTCTCCCCTGCCACAGTGTATATTTCTCTCTTCTCTCATTCTCTTCTTCCTCTCTCTCTGTCATTCTCTCTCAGCCACTCACCCGTGCTCAGTGAGGATGCCATCCCCAAATTTGATGAACCAGCAAAGCTGTCATCCTGGCTGGTGGCTTCCGAAGGAGATCCCACATGATCGGGCTCACAGGACAAGGAGGTGCCCCTTCTAAGGCACTTGGTGGAGGCGCTGGTCAGCTCTGAGTAAGTACCATACTGTTCTGCTGACGTGCATATGTCAAGTATAAGAGGAGAATGCTATTTATTTTGTAAGTATTTAAGAGGGTGTGATTTACTGCCTGTGACAGATACACTGGGGAAAGTGATGTTTGGTTTGACAGCTGGGTAGTGGGCTTTACACTGGGATGTTAATATGTACTGTTGTTATTATGTGCAATGTTATTGTGAATATTCTTTTTTTATTTGCCTGATCTAAGCAGCATGATAGATCAGCTGACTGGTTGAGTTGTATTGTTGACTGACTGATTAATCCCTTCACGTAGTCATCGATTGACTGTAAGCAAGAGAAGCTGAGGTTGTACTAGCACAGGAGTCGTTAGTGGAGATCCACAAGGACAGTTTTCTTGGTCACGATACTGAGAGCGTTGTGTCTTTGTTTACCCGTATCTCCAAGTTGTTGTGCTTACAGTAGCAGCATATCCTCTGGTATAAGTTTACAAACCAGGGGCTTCACGCTTGTCATATACAAGCTGTCTGTGTATGACCTTAATGAGTCGAGATCCATACCTTTCTTTTGCAGTTTTTTTTCCTAATCCAAAAAGTTGCGCCAATGTTGATGTGGAATAGTCAATCTATCTTCCCTCAACACGCTCAATTTAATCTAGAACAGCCCCTTAAGTCACTAATGTATCATCACTTTGATAATATCATCCAGGTAATCGAAATTATAAGTTGTCTTTGTTTTCAGCTTGATGCGTTTTTTGAAATGATGAAGGATGTGGTTGGAGGAGACAGCATCTCTATGGAAACAAGGCTAGTGGAAGGAAGGTGGAGTATTCTGCTGTTAGCTCTCTGGATCCTGTTCAACAGGATTACAAACCACATGACTGCCTGAATAAAAACAGGATTCGTGGATACATTCAATGACTATTAAAGCAGGGCAGATGGATAGAAACAAATGGATTTACTAATGACCCATAGAGTGGCTGATGAATTGATACATTCATTTTAATTGTCCAGTGATTGATTGCTATGATAGTTATGTGGTAGCGCACTGCTTCTACAGTACACAAAATGGTATGAAATCCTCTTTGTATCCAGGCTTTGCTTTTTAACCACTGTATTTGGTTTCATGCTGTCAATCAACAGCAAAGCAAAACAAAAGAACCGGCTCGATGCTAGCAACATGATGCACTCACCGCCCTGATTTCTGTCTGGCTCTCCCATACATCTTCCTTCCCCCCAAAAGCCCCTGGAGAAGCCTTCATGGTTTCCCCTCTACTGTATTCACAGTAGCCGAGCCTGGGTGGCTTCCCCTAACTCTAAATCGGTTTACGGATGAATGCTGTTGAATTGTCGTTCATCTGGGCCGATGGTACCCACGCACAGTGCCCCACTTTAGAGGTACTCAGCCACCGGGTCCATCACCCATCTGGAGTGAGAGCATACATTTTTGTGGTGGTTGCCATGAGTGGAAACTGATTGCCACAGTCTGACTCAATACATCTCAAGCCGGGATACCAGTTGACTAATAAACCCATCCACTTGTAATCAAGTTGTGATTGCTGGGTGGATTATCAGATGCTACATTTGGACATTAGTTTGAATGTGGCGAAGTTGATATTGTCAAATAGTCTTCTTAAAATACCTTTATAATATATTTCCGAACACATCTTGAGGAGGAGGAAACCGGAGTACACAAAGAAGCCCGCATGAACACAGGGATCACATGGAGCAGCTCCGTTTATTTCCATGTCAACCCAGCTCCGGTTTTATTTGTTTTATTTTCTATTATTTGCGTGTGTTGAGTGGGCATTTAATCTTGTATCTTTCTTATCTCGCGTAGGTGGGGGCTCTTGTCTTTTCTCGCACGGATGGGTGCTTGCATCGATTTCCCTGTGATTTGTTTTTCGCATGCCTGGGGTAGAACATATAGCATATGTTATGATTACCTTCGATAGCATGTAATTGCAATAACATAATATGATAATCTCCTCTATTTCAGCTATTACTCTATATATCATTTCCAAACCTGTTAATGATATTCGTACACAGGAAACAATGCTATTCTGAGTAACCCCTGCAGTATTCTGATATCCCCCTTGGGGTACTAGCACCCCTAATTTGAGAAACAGCCATTTGAAAAACACTTACCTTTGGTGATAGCAGCAGCAAATTTGTTCGCCTCAGGTTTTCCTAAAATATCTGACATGGGTTTGGCATACTTGTCTGGACAGAACATACTGCACATGCAGAGGACTGTGTGCACTTCTTCAGCCTCTTCGTCACTTAACACAGATGATTGAATATATTGAATGGTTGAACATTAACCGCAAGGATGGATTGCATTTTTATATAGCGCTTTTGTCCAAAGCACTTTACATTGCCTCACATTCACACATTCATACACCGACGGCGGTGTCAACCATGCAAGGCAATAACCAGCTCGTCAGAGCAGTTAGGTTAGGTGTCTTGCTCAGGGACACTTCGACACTTAGCTAGGGGGAGCTAGGGGGATTGTCTGGCAACCGGAAGGTTGCCAGACAATCGCTCTACCTCCTGGGCTACTGCCGCCCCCAAGGATTACTCATTAATGGTAATAATTAATAATGTGAAGTACATCCTAACAGAATTCTTGTTTTGTCTTACAAATAGATAGGGTTAGGGTTAGGGTTACCCATTTCACATTAGCCATTGAAAGGGAACAGAAGATCATACAGTATATTGCCACAGCCACACTCCAGAAAGCGATGCATGTATTTACAACCGTTCATATAGCTTAATTCACAAGAAGGTAGTTGTTTCCATGCTATTTGAAACATGAGTTAATAACAAAGGGGCATGCTCCTGAACTGATCCATCAGTCAGAGCACTCAATTTCACTTGCATGTATGCGGTATTACTAATTTACCGTTGTCACGACAACAGGCATTCAAAATATCTTTCATTACACTAGGAGAGGTTGCACTGATGGATGGGAGACAAGTATCGACATGCGAAGGGGGACAGTGACCTGGCTTTGTTCAGATAATCTGTGCCACTACATTGTTTTAACTGCTCCATGATTCACCACTGCCTACAGCCCCCCCATAGCAGTAGAGCCCCTTGCCCCTGGTCTGTATACAGAACAACACAGCCTCTCCCCACTCTCCGCCTCTTCAACGCCTCTGACTCACAGCCCGGAATGCATTAATCAGCCCACAGAAACAGAGCATTATCAGTATTCTGCCATGGGTTTTGTGTGTGTGTGTGTGTGTGTGTGTTCATTTGTTAATTTCCCTTGTTATTTGTGGTTTAAGAAATACTTAATGAGATTGGTTAGGGCTGGGCTAAAGACTGTATGTGACACTGGGACAGGATACATCATGTGATACAAAAACAACAGAGAAAAGCCTTCTGTGCAAATTTCTGTTAATTGTTATTCAATCAGATCAATTAATATTTCGATTGCTCTGTTGATTGCTACACTTTCCTCGGGTGCCGCCATTGTTTTTGAGATCCTGCAAACTGCAGCACTCCTTGCTTCGTCGTGAACTGAATCTCACTCCCCCTAGCGCTGATTGGTCTTTTGGGAGTGGCTTTCAACGAGCTCGGGGCCAGACTGATCAGCATAGAGAAATAGAACGTGAACTCATGCCCCTTTTCCACCAAGGCATTTTGCGGGCCATTTGCCTAATCTCTAAACAGTTTGTCACGTTTCACCAACACTTGGCTGGTCTAGAACCAATAACCACTTACGCAAGGGGCTGGGGGCAGGATTATCGTGATTCAGTGTTAATAAGAATCAAAACGTGTTAGGTAATTACCTTTCTTCTTGAACATAATTGCTGTCCATAGCAACCTGCTTTTTACTGTTTTCAGCCAGCAGGATACACTTTTAATCAGTGATTTTAATGGTATATCCATTGAGGACATTTTGTGTAGAACTTTAGTGTAGAAATATTGACCAAACGATAGCTGTACAGAGAGGAGCACTGCTGCCTGACGGTTTTGCTTGGATGCCTGGTCTCCTGAGCAGGTATACACCGCTAGACACACAGGACATGCAGGCTGATACCGCGTCATGATTGCGTCTTTAGTTCACCGCGTCACACCGCTAATTAGGAACCTGAATATCTGTTGAATATCCAAAGCAAAGACGTATACAGACATATACAGTGACGTATACAGTGATGTATACAGTAATGTAATTACGTGACTCTCTAGCCTCTCTAGCCTGGTTCTTAGAAGTTTAACCAACTGCGAACCAGTACTAGCACCAGCCCAAAAGCAGAACTAGGTTCATGTTGGTGGAAAGGGAGCATCAGAGATCAGGATGGTCTCACAAGCCTACACCACTTTAGCCATAATGATCTTTTGGAAGAAGTAGTGGCATTTGCTGTGGGTGCTTATTATTGCAGTGGAGGAGCCCAGCTGCATGGTGTGGTTGCTCCACTCATTAAGAGAAGCAGTTGGGGAAAGGGGGAAGACAACCAAATCCGTTCCCATCTGGTGCTTCATGTTATCACTGAATACTCCCTACAAGTATTTCATACTCCCCTAAGCATTTAATCTAATAGTGCACTCCCACCAACATGCACATTAATGCATCACTTGCTTCTGAGGGTTGAGGAGGAAGAATTATTCCATAGTAGCATCGTGACTTACTGGTTAAGAACTGAGATTTGCATTAAGGGACAGCTTCTTGGCGCACACTGTATCACTCTCGATGTGAGGTCAGTCCATGTTCTCAACATCTCAACCTGCTGCAGACCCTTATGGGTGTGTGCAGGCTATTACAGCAACATATGCCGAAAATCAGCGTTGCCACCTGTTCCTTTAAGATGTGTCATATCATCGATACAGAGAAGCTAAAAAGCCGGCTTCAGCTTGTTGGCCTGTTATGCTGCTGGTCCCCAGAATTAACCTCCAAGCGTAGGATTAGATCAGTCACATTACTGGGCAAAGCCATGTTTTATGCAATGCAATGTAATTATGTTAGTGATGCCAGGGGCAGGCCCTTGACTCATAACGTCCAGTGTTTACAAGATGTGGATAAAGTATTCGTTTTGCACAATGATGTCCATGCTAATGCATGACTTCCCCTTTTAAATAACCCAAACTTACTGGGGGTTAGACTGTGAAGACTTTGAACATGGGTGGTTTTTAAAAGCTCCCTGGAGGTTGTGTAGGCGAGGGCTTGGTGTGCCAGTGTGGAGGAGTGGGAGTTCTTGAGCCTTGTGCTTTTAATAGTCTCTCTCTCTCTCTCTCTCTCTCTCTCTCTCTCTCTCTCTCTCTCTTTCTCACTCACACATACACACACACACACACGCACACACTGAAAATATGGCATTCATTAGGGCTTTA
>OMKP01065761.1:0-10898 GCA_900302375.1 Bathygadus melanobranchus | reverse complement strand
TCTCTCTCTCTCTCTCTCTCTCAAAACTTTACCATACTTTGATTTGCTAATCATCTGTGTGATTATGCAATTAGGTGTATTTATGTCTCGATCACACGCTGCCAGGAAGCTAATGATACGATCATGCGTTTAGGGTTCTTGTTGTTACAATAAATGTTATAATTTCCATTTGAATTGTGGTTAGCTGCATCTCAAGTTATTGAGATGTTTTGTAACAGAGGGAACATCTCATTATGATTTGCAATGAATCTACCCCTCACACAGGACTTCAAGGGGAAAATATCCCAGTATTTGCATCACGTTCTCTTATTACAGTTTTGCAATTACAGAATATTTTCTGCTTTTTTTCCTGCAAACATGCCATGTAACAATTATTAGATTGCCCCCCGCTGAAATGTCGTTTTACCATATTGTGACTGTAAGCAGTTAAGTGCGTTGAATAAAACCTGTGCTTCAGCCCTTCAGTTTGCAGGAGAGCCTGTCTGTAGAGAGCATTCACCGTGGTTTCTCGTTTTGCTCTCTCTCTCTTTATATCTCCATCTCCCACGCTCTTTTTCTCCTACAGATTAGTGACTACATCCTCCCACACGCTAGATAAAACCAACTCATCAAGAAAAATAATAAAAAGGACTAAGCAGTCACAGCCAGGACTCAACGCAGGAAACAGCACAACGCACATGTCCCAGGTATTACCTGCTGTGTGTCAAACAGGGAAACACTATGTGTGTGTGTGTGTGTGTGTGTGTGTGTGTGTGTGTGTGTGTGTGTGTGTGTCATGTATTACTGTGTGTCAGTCCTTGTCACAGTAATGCACTGTACAGATGTATGTTCATGTCAGCACCAATCCTCCAAAATTCTCTCTGTAGGGGAGAATAACAGGATGGCCATATGGTTCTCATAGAGAAACACAATAGGTGGATTCCCTATGATTGATGTTAGATCCCATGGGGTGAAGGCACAGAAGTAGGTTGGCCCTCGTCTGATTACAATAACAAGCCCAATAATCAAGCTTTCTGGGGTTGAAAGCCGCATTTTCCAAATTGTTAGTATTTCCCAACTCAAATCGTAGCATTTACAACACAATGATGCCCCAGTGGTGTGCAAACAAGTGGGAAGACAAACTTCCTGTTCGGGCACCTACGTCCTTAGTCAATGTGTCTGTAAAGGTTTAAAATCAAACCTGTGTAGTAGAGTGGCCACTCTAGAAATACATTTGTATTTAAAATCATATTATGAAACCCCCATCTTGCAACTCTCGAATGAGTTTCTTTCCCACTCTGGACGAATATCTCTGTAACAAAACAGGAAACCCTGTGTGACTCCACCCCTTGTACTTGCTGGTTTCCTGAGCAGGAACTGTGTAGTCTCCCCCCAGAGGTTCGGCTATAGCATTGTCAAACTTCTGGATCCAAGATTACTGGCAGCACTAGACCAGTTTTTCCTGGGAATGTCACCACTGACACCCAGTTCATAACATTCATAATACTGCAAATGTAATGTTCATCTGTGGGCCATAGGCTCAATCACCATTAGTGTAGATAGTGACTTAACAGACATGTATTCATATGAAAATCTTTTAATCTTTTAAATTATTAATCTGGGATTAATAATCCTATAGCATTTCACTCCTGCTACATGCCACTAAAAGTGGCTTTCCAGGGTTCCTCCAATACCAGGACACAGGTGGGTGTTGAATAAACCGGTTTATTGCAGTGTTTGAAGTTGAATGATGACAGAGCAGGTGATAACTGCTAGCATGCTAGTGCTCTCCTGATTGTGTGTGGTGATGGCTGGTTTAACCTGTGGGCCTTAACTAGTCAATACACAACAGGTGTGCAGCCTCACCCAGCCAGACTAATCAGCCTGACTCAGGCCAGGTGAGGCTGTTTAAACCAGCCACCAACCACACACACTCCACCTACCCCCAACACCAATTTGAGGCTGGATTCTCTTTACAGGGTTACCATACCTAACTTAAACAACCAGACTCTTTACAGGCCTAAAATAAAAAAAACAACCCCAACCCCATTGTCCCCACACCTCCCCAGTGTGTCCCCCTCCCCCTCCATCCTGGAGACCGGAGGCCTAAGGTTGCTGCCTTGGCTGGCGGAGGTGTTTCTGGTGTGGGCCGTTGCTGGGCTGTCTGGATGGGCTGGGTGGAGGCTCGACAGTTGGGCTGTGGTGGAGCTCGCTGGAGGGCCTGGAACAGCCCTCACTAGGGCCACCCTCCACCAGGTTGACATGTCACCTTCCCCATCTGCTCTCCTGAGTGTGTTTGGTGATGGCTGGTTTAACCTGGGTTAAAACAAATTATATATAAATACAATTATTACTCTAAATTAATACCTACATCTAACCAATATATAAACTTACACAAATTTGTAAAATAGAAAACTCCCACACCAAAAATATACACTCCAAAAATATACACTCTATCTAGTGCACCACTGAATTTGTTAAAAATTGTTGTGTCAACATTGCTTGGATGGCATCAATCGCTGATTGGCCAGCACTACACCCAATCAGGTGAGGGCCAACCAACTTCTGTGCCTTCATTCTGACTTGTTCTATCCTGTTCCAATAGTAGAAATAACATAACATAGCAGGAAATAACATTTCACAGGTGAGAATTTGTTTTACAATATTTTACTGTTACGAATTCAATTTAACAAAGTATCCTATGTCATAAATACATGTCTGGCATTTGTAACAAACCAAACCTTCGGTTGAAAATTCAGCGAGTTATAATGATTTTAATTGTGGATAGACCTCCTGCCTCGATAGACATACATACATTAGGAGGTGTGGCTTCCCCTGCCCAATATGGTGGCCGCATTGACACATTGCTCCAATGAACAGCAGTGGCCAATCTACATGTATATATCTATGTGTGGGATCTAGTATCAACCATTTCCTGTTGTATTCCTTTCCCAGAGGAACCTCACATTTAACTATTGTTGGTCAAAATTATTTTGACCGACTATTATGACCATTTATTGTCACAAACAAACTATATTCAATTCAACTCGCAGACCTGAGAAGCTTCACCACCTGTGCCCATCAGACTGCATCGACAGAAATGTCACCCACAAAGTTGTAGTGAAAGAAAATAATGATCAGTGGCACCTCGCTCCCAGCTTTTGTGACAGTGACAGCCCTCTGGAGAGCGTGGAGAGACTGCTTCTCTGGTCAGATTTAATAGCTATAGCCTGGGCAATGCTAGATTGTTTGGGGCCATCTCCATAACAATATTTGGGAGTGTAATAACTCTTATTTTGGTTATTGACATGTTGATATTCACAGTAAATAAATAGTATATTATAAAAAAAGACCTGTTTTATTGATTGAGGGATTACAGTAAACACTACAACCATAAACATCTATTCAAATCTTACTGTACTGTCAGCGATATATTGTTGTTTCACTCTCTTTGGACAAATGTACTTATTGTAAGTCGCTTTGGATAAAAACGTAAAGGTAAATAATAAATAATGGATAAAAGAGTGGGAAAAGGAAGAAACCAGGAGTGGGAACATGTGCTCCTGGAAAGGCTTGGAGTGCAGTAGCTTCCGGGTAAAAAGGCACATAGCCTGGTAATATGCTTCTAAAAGACGTCAAGTGCTTTTTCTCTGCATTCCATACATATTATTTAATTGTGTATTTTTGCACATCAGATAACTTGTATATCAGAATGGATACAGGGCTATCTGTCGGCTGTCTTTGTGATGGCCTGTGTTGTGTTCTGGTCATGTTCTGGTCATTTTGTGGACCACGTGTCTCTGGTGGTGGAGCCGTAAGAGATGTGCCTGTGTCTTGTTCCAGAGCTCCTTCACTGGTCATGGAGTTTACAGGCTCAGATGGAACCACTCAAGAATATCCAAAAGTTCCACTATTAAACTTTCGTTTAAACGTACATTTTTAAACAGTGTGTTTTAAACATGTGCGAACAAAACAAAAAAATCATGCATTCATCAATCATTCATTCATTCCTTCTTGATGCATCCCATAATTAGTGAGGTTTAATGTGTGGTGTGGTGGTCCTCCAGATGGAACAGGAGATCTCGCTGGTGCAGAGGAAGATGTCTGACCTGGAGTCAGTGCTGCAGCAGAAGGACGTGGAGCTGAAGGCCTCGGAGACCCAGAGGACCATCCTGGAGCAGGACCTGGCCACCTACATCACAGAGTGCAGCGTGAGGAGCACACACACATATAGAGTGTATAGGAGATCATATTATCTAAAGTCGCCATTTTGGTACTTCTTGACGAAAGATTCTAGAATAACCAAGTAACCACAATTTTTGGGCAAGAAGTACCAAGATGACGGGCTTCAACTTCTTTTATGGAACAAATCACATGACTGAAACTCTCCTGTACACTTGCATCTGTTTGTGTGTGTGTATGCATGTTTGTGTATGCACGTATGTGTGTGTGTGTGTGCTTGCATGGATATGTGTGTGCATTTGTGGGTGCGTGCGTGTGTGTGTATGCGTGCATGGATGTGTATGCATGTTTGTGTGTATGTGTCTATCTGTGTGTGTGCGTGTGTGTGTGCACATGCACTTTCCTCTCCAGAGTCTGAAGCGCAGTCTGGAGCAGGCGCGCATGGAGGTGTCCCAGGAGGACGACAAGGCCCTGCAGCTCCTTCATGACATCCGGGAGCAGAGCAACAAGCTGCAGGAGATCAAGGAGCAGGTGGGTGTCTGATCACCAGAGGTCTGCACCCTCCGTTAATTACTGGCCTCTCCTGGGACGTCTCACAACGTCTCTCCATTGAAAGATGAATGAACACACAAGTAGGTACAAAGTTCTAGTTGTTGTGTTGTGTGGCTGAATACAATTAGGCATTACAGTTGTTAAGTGGAGTGCTGGGAGAGTGGCAGGAGGATAGGACCCAAATGCAGACATAGGCAGATAATGGCTTGATGAAAAACGTTCATCCTAATCAAAAGCTTACAGACATGGAACACGGAAAACATTAACAAAGCAACACCTAACAAATAAAATGAACCGACAAGGAACAAAGGAAGTGAAATGATTTATATAGAGAGGATAATCAGGGAATGAGGTGCAGGTGGGGAGATAAACACATGTGAGGGGAGTCTTTTCAAAGTCCGAGGGCATCTTGTGGACAGGTGGAGAATGACAACTAAAGACACAAGGCAGGAACACACACAAACACAGAGACAGAGGCAGGGGTGTGGTCGTGACAACTGTGACCCCTTATTCCAACCTGAGGCACCTCAGCTTGGAACCTGGGTTAACTTACACCACAGACTGACAGTGGTAAACCACTGTTTACCACTGTTACCACTGCAAGGGTTGACTTGCACTGTCTGACCTGTCCCTGCTGATGCCAGTTTACAGACAGTAAACTACTCAGCAGCGTGTGAGTGCAGAACTGAACGAGTGGACCAGGTTTCTCTTTGTTGAGGAAAGGAATATATGTATATCAAACCTAACACCACGTTTAAATCCCTAATTAACATCCTCCACCTCTCTGGATTTAAAATGTGTATATTTACATTTAGGGCATTTGGCAGGCGCTTTTATCCAAAGAGACTTACAATAAAATGACATTATATACAGGGGCAGGATAGGGGTGGAGTATTCTAGGCATCCTTGAACGAAAAACCCAACCCCTTACCTTCTCCATAAGCATATGTATCGGACATCATGATAATATTAAAAGTGATATCTGTATTGTACATCTACTGTATACAGTATATCAATATATCAGTACCAATATACCCCTTGCAGTTGATGCTGTAATCAGCACCTCCGCCTCCACCCCACCCCACCCCTGGAGTGTGAATTACAGAGAGGTATGATGTGAGACTCTCCCAGTCTTGGCATAGCAAGAGTGCAATCAGTCAGCATGCCATTAAACACCTACAGAGGCCTCATGAATACTGCCTGATGGGTGTTCTCTATTTATGTCAACTACCAGTCCTAATGGGAACAGGAATATTTGTATACACTGCATGTTGTAGTATACTACTGCAATGATTTCACATCTGAAGCCTGGCTTGTGTTTTATCATGGGAGGGGGCCATGATGTTTGTATATTTTGTCCAGTAAAAAACCCCACAATACACTTATCCATCAAATGGATGTGTCGAGGTGTGAGGTATTCACACAGTCTGTATCATCTTTCAAAATTGTTATCCGCAAGAAAATCGTATGCAATATCTTTCTAGCTTTACCTCGGTTTCAACTTCAACTACAAGCTTTGGCTGGGACCACTCTGGCGGTGGTGTGCGTTGTGTCTATTCCATTTTAATATGTGTGTTTGCTGTCCATCTGTATGTGTGTGTGTGTGCGCCACACCTGCATCCACTATTCCTTGTTTTGATGGATTGCCATGACTTCACCCCTCAGAGAAAGAGCATGAGAGATTGAGACAAAAGAAAGAAAGAAAGAAAGAGGTTGGGACAGAGAAAGAGCACTGACTGAAACTGACATACATTTGCAAAAAATATATAAGGGAAGGCATGGTGAACAAAATATTTGTGCCTGAGTAGAACTTTTAACCCCAGAATTCAGCGACCCATCTCAACGAATGTACGAAGTTGAGCTGCAGTCACGACAGAACAATCAGTTGGGAACATAGTCAGGAAATATTATTGTTGAATCCAATTAGAATTTTATTGACTGATCCATCAAATAAACTCATTGTTCACCTGAGACACGATCTGATCTGCCATTGATTAAGCAGTCTAATTGTGCGCTCCTGCCTGACAAGAGGGGTGTGCTCCAGCGGGGGTAACCATGGTCATGTGAGGGAGGGCCTACTAAGTGGTACACCATGGTGGTGGTGAGGATGATATTACTCTGTGATACACCATAAGCCAGAAGAACCAGTGTTTCTCACTGCTGTCTACATCCAAAAGCTTTCCTATGCAGTAACGGCTCTCCCTCGATGCAGCATGATGTTTACCCACAATTCACCATGCCGCTGCAACATTCCTCGACACTACACAATGCATACAATCATTTGGACAATCTGTGGCTCTGTATGTTTTTTATTCCACTGAAAAGAAACATAACCTAGATAAAGCAAGGGTGCCATGCCCTAGATGGGGGTAATTCTTCAGTAATTTTCCACTTTTTCCTAGAATTTTTGCTACATTGACAGCATCTAAGAGAAGGAATAGCAAAATACTCTCTGTCGTTATACACAAAGGTAATAGTAAAACACATTTTCTCTCCATGTACTCTGGCACTGGTTACTAGGCACTGAATATATGAGTGGGAGTGGTTGCCATGGCAATGAGAGCCCTATACCTTAGAGTGTTGATGCAGTGGGCAGGTTGTCACGGTCAAGCTTACATAGCCTTGGAGACGAGTGAGTAGACACGAATCCTTGAACCACGTGGCATGTGGTTCAAGGGTTCAGTGAACTAGGCGCAGTAGCATAGAGGCCAGCGAAGTGGGCCAGAAAGCTACACATGTTGACACATGTCCCTGGGGATTCTGGTTTGACGTTGCAAAACCGAGATGTTTTACAGCTGTTCGTGGCAACCTTGAGACACTGAGTTGCCCTTCTGTTGCTATATTTCCAGTGCATAAATAGTTTTAAAGAAGCATGTCGCTAAGAAGCTAGCACGTGTACCCCCACTTCTCCAGGGTCCTCAAAAGATGAGGAGAGCACTCTGATGGTGATGCCTTTGACCTCATGCTTTGACCTCATGGAGAGTGTCATCTTCCTCTCTTCTATCTGTCATCTCATCTTATCCCATTTTGCTCCAATGTATAACATGGTGATGATGAGCCTCCTAGCGGTGGGGGGGCATAGTGACATGTTCCATATTGTCATCTTTCACACAGTGATCATCATGCCCAGATTGGGAAGAGATCCCTTTCCATAAAACAAGGGAAATGCAATCAGCACTGAAAACAATCTTGTCAACTGATCATTTCTACTGATGTTGTGAGAACATAATATGATGAAGGCTGTGAAGCTGCCAGCAGTGTTCTTTTTTCTTTGTTCAGAATGATGCATTTTGAATGAGAGACTCACTATCTTCAAATATTCCGATTATTTGCTGAATTTCCCAGCCTCTGGAAATTACTTTGGACAGGCGAGACACATCAAAAGTTCACGGGCCGGAATATAATGACTCTCCTTTATGAACTGTGTTTTGATAACTAGGATTAATCTATTTTATGTATGTTTTAGACAGATCAAATGATGTTCCTCATTCTGCCAGACAAATGGAAAGCTGTCATTCATTTTAGCTTCCACCCTACTCCTTCTCAGCAGGAGGATAAAGGTTAGGGTCCATATATATTTCTCTGCATGTATGTGCCAGTGCATATAAAACAGCACAGAACTGTGATCCAAAAAGTTGATTTCAGACAATCATTTGTATTTTTTGATGGGCATTTTTTTATGACCGTCAAATTTTTATTCTAATTTTGTCTCTTTGCCAAAGTCCCCTCAATGTTAGCGTGAGATCACACCATTGACTACAATAGCCACAGGTTAGCTTCTCTCCTATTGACTGACTGCAGTCACAGCTGCTCTGACTCCACCATTATGCTATGAAGGACCCCTGGAAGAATCGACCGGTGCTACAGCATAGGTCAACCATTTTGGATCTAAACTAATACTGATATTCAGCTGTCCCCACTTTGTCTCTCAATGTTTTGACTTTTATGGCATTGGTGAGTCATGAGGCATAGAGGACAGAGAGAGACCGTGTTCCCAAGAGACAACTGAGTCCTTACAGGAAACTCTCCTACTACTCCTCTCCTCTTTTCTTCTTCTCTCTTCTTTTCCTTCAACTCATATGCTCCATTCTATCCTCACTTCACTCTCTTTTCCTCTGCTCCTCCTCTCATCTTGTCTCCTCATCTCATATACTCTCCTCTCTTCTCCTCATTGTATCGCCTCTCTCCTGTCCTCTCTGCTGCAGGAGTACCATGCCCAGTTGGAGGAGATGCGCGTCGCCATCAGACAGCTGGAAGAAGACCTGTCTGCTGCCCGTCGCCGTAGTGACCTGTACGAGGCCGAGCTGAAGGAGTCTCGGCAGACCAGTGATGAGTTGAAGCGGAAGGCCACAGACTACCAGCAGAGAATGCAGAAGGTAGCTCAGATCACATTCCTTACCAGAGGGTGCCAAAGATTAGCTGTTTTCGGGACTGTAACAATGTTTTATCTCTCTTGTGTATGTTGACAGGCCAAGGAACAAGGCAAATCAGAAGCTGAGGAGCTTATTGGCAAGCTGGAAAAGGTAGTCGATGGAAAAAAATGTTTGTTTACATACACGAGACCTAATATCATTAAAATAATTGGGGAAGTAACAAGTCAGTTAAGAGCAGACTAAATCCATATACATTGTCTGTTGGATGAAGCTTTGGCTGACACCTAGAAGATCATTTTAAACTAGGATTGTGTTAATGAACCAAATGTGTTTCTTGTTTTTTTCAGACTAACACTGAACAGCAGACTAAGATTCAAGATCTCCAAGATAAGATGGGAAAGGTACACTGTTTTGTCTGAGCAACATCATGGATCATTTTTATTGAAGCATGAGACTAAAGACAAGAGAGTATTCAATCATCAATCTCTTTACATTTATATTCATCACTGTGGTATTATGGAATACACACATATAAGGATTGTATTCCGCATTCGCGTTTAGGTATTTTATATTTTTTCAAAGATTGAACCAGTGTGTAACATGTTAAAAGTCTATATGTACCAGTGTTCCTGATGTTTATAAAAACTATTTGATTCTTCTCATTCCTACTCTGTTCTTCTCCTTATTATTATGACCTTTGTCTTTTAAAGGCAGTGAAGGCCAGTGCAGAGGCTACTGACCATCTCCAGAGTATTAGGATCTCTAAGGACCACATGGAGCGAGAGCTGGAGAGGCTCCAGAACAAGGAGGACTCCAGTGACAGCCTGCGTAGACGCCTTCGTGATTCAGAGGTATCAGTTATTACCCTAATGAGTACTCTAGGGCAGTGGATGTGTGGGAATATCCATTGTTAATTGTAACTTTTGGTGAATTTGACTATTAACCAAACATTAAGATAGCCTCATGAGACCATCCAGATATTGAAGTTTGTGTTTCGCAATGAATATCAGTGTGGCCTTGGCTGGGCATCAATTGATTTCCACATAGGACCACATACAACCTTACGACTTCGCCATTACACACATCACTGGTCTTGACAATCAGTCTTGCCGTCTTGCTGTCTAGCCTTTCCGTTGGGTCGGTGGTCCACACTAGGCGACTGGGAACATGTGGGGGTACACACATCGCATTGCTTGTTCTTGATCTCAAATGCCATTGGCTGTTGCCAGCGTAATTGGCAATCTCAGGCTCAGTGCCCCCCACACTATGCTTGTTGGGCCCTATAATATCAAACCTGTTAGAAAAAAACGCTGCCCTCCCGACTCTGCGGGGGGTGGCAAAATCGCATGTCTTGAGACCCCCCACACAACACGGCTCTCTTACCCTGTGACAGGCCCAAGAGAGAAAAAATATTTTCTATTGCTATTTTATATCTGTAATTCTGTGGTTCTTTTATCCAAAGTGGCTTACACTGATTTCAGATGGATGGCATTAAGGAGCAGCTAGGGGTTCGAATGCCTACAGGTTAGGCTGCGGACATTGGTTTTAATTGATTAGTCCACTCATGTATAGTATACAATCAGAATCACCAATACAGATATGTATTGGTGATTGAAATGTATGTGTGTGCATGAGCAGGACGGCAGGAAGACCCTGGAGAACCAGGTAAAAAGGCTGGAGATTGTGGA
This sequence comes from Bathygadus melanobranchus, assembly GCA_900302375.1. Lineage (NCBI taxonomy): Eukaryota > Metazoa > Chordata > Actinopteri > Gadiformes > Macrouridae > Bathygadus > Bathygadus melanobranchus. Next base: position 124 of record OMKP01065761.1, on the reverse strand, counting down.
ACGCAAGGAGTGCAAGTTGAAGGAGGACATCCAGAGCAAAGCACAGCAGATACAGCAGATGTCTGATAAGATATTGGTAACCAGTCTTTTACCTCTCATTACATCATTGATCGATAGCAACATC
>OMKP01065760.1:0-11436 GCA_900302375.1 Bathygadus melanobranchus | reverse complement strand
TACAGACGTGTGTGTGTGCATGAGTGTGTCATCTGTGTGTCGTGTGTGTGTGTGTGTGTGTCTGTGTGTGTGTGTCTGTGTGTGTGTGTGTCGGTCCTTTGTGACCACTGAAACTCCTCCCTCTGGGGAAAAGTCTCTGGCAGCTAGACAGAGGTAGCTGAGCACTGAGGCGTGAGCTGTCTATTCAGCAGGGAGCTAGCAGGGTGCTAGCGCTGAGACATTAGCTGTCTATTCAGCAGGGAGCTAGCAGGGTGCTAGCGCTGAGACATTAGCTGTCTATTCAGCAGGGAGCTAGCAGGGTGCTAGCGCCACACAGCGCCTGAAAGGTCTTTGGATCCCCTGCAGTGCTAACATTAGCATTAATCATTGTCATTTGCCATTTTGTCATTTGTTCTCACTCTCATTAGAACCGTTAACAAATTAAGAAATAAAGTGTAATTTTACCATTCATTGTGTGTGGCACAGGTAATCCTGATATTTCTGTGAGGAACATGAAGTTATTGATGCTGTGTTTATTGTTCAAAGTGTCCCGAATAGCTGCACTGGCAGCTAAAACAACAACCTAGAACATCCAACCATGACAAATATCATAATATTGCTTCAATGGAAAATATAGTCTTGCAGTCTGGTGCTGTGCGTACAGCGGTTCTGTTCTAACTGAAGAGCTAGACAAACAGGTGTTGCATTGTTATTAATCTGTATCACCTCCTCCATCCATGGGAATGCCTGTCAGTTACTTGATGATTTTTCCTTCTTTGTTTTTAAACAGATTACAAGATGAGACAGGTCTGCGACAAGATGCGGAGAACAACCTGAATCTTTTCAGACAGGTACATCTCTTTACAAAAATGTGTAGACAGATATCCCAACAATATATCTGAATATATACCTCCCAATTTCGCCCCGTGGCAGGATGTGGATGAAGCGTCTCTGAACCGTATCCAGCTGGAGAGGAAGATCGAGGCCCTTAATGATGAGATTGCCTTCCTCAAGAAGATTCACGAGGAGGTGAGCGCCCGCTAAAGCCTCAGATCTGCCAAAATCAATCAAACACACCAAAAGGAATATTATAGATTATCTTGAAAACCTTCAATTTACATATAATATAAAGAGTACATATTTCAACTGTCTATCAACGATGATGTGATCATGTGGATAAAGGATGGGGATTAGGGCCATGACATGTTTTATTCAGCATTATCATTGATTATTTGTGTACATTTATTTTTTGTTCTATTCTTCTGTTCTGTTCTATTTTTGTTAAGTAGATACTGTACATTATGGCGTACCTAACTCCACTAACTCCACTAAAGGCTGTGTGGAGTGTGTGTGGTTGAGTCAGGTTGATTAGAGTCTGGGGCTGGGTGAGACTGCACATCTGTGGTGCATTGGGTGATCAAGGCACACAGGATAAACTGTGTCCTGGTGGTTGGACGAGCTCTGAAAAGCCACTTCAGTTATACACCAACCTCCCGTCTTTCATTCAGGGGGTCGAGACATTTTCCGCCTGTCTCACGTCCCTTCAGCATCCATATGTTTACCTCCTCTAACCTCTAATCTCAGGAGCAGCGGGAGCTCCAGGAGCAGGCTCTGGCCCACCAGGTCCATGTGGACCTGGACGTCTCCAAGCCCGACCTGACAGCCGCTCTGAGGGACATCCGGGTCCAATACGAAACCATGGCCACCTCCAACATGCAGGAAACCGAGGATTGGTACCGCTCCAAGGTATAATATAACATACAACATATATGGGTCAATGGACACAGGCAGAGTGGCTGGAGATCCAGACCAGATCGACCTGTCTATACTGTCTTACCTCCTTCCTATCAGGACAGAGATACTTAGCATCAACTGCATGTTGACTAGAGTCGACATCTTTGTACAGTTTGTTGACATGACAGACTCTGCCACTCGGAACGCAGAGGCCCTGCGCCAGGCGAAGCAGGAGGCCAATGATTATCGCCGGCAGCTCCAAGTGGTGACATGTGACCTGGAGGCCCTGCGGGCGACGGTGAGTAAACATAATGGCTTCATCTTCGATTAGCAGCTGAGACTTCCCTCGAGTGCACTCACAGCACGCCATCAGCCGCTTTCCCTCTCGTCATCGTTCAGAACGAGTCCTTGGAGCGCCAGTTGCGTGACATGGAGGACCGCAGCGCCATGGAGACTGCTGCTTTCCAGGACATGGTGAACCGCTTGGAGGACGAGATCCACGGCCTGAAGGAGGAGATGGCCAGACACCTGCAGGAGTACCAGGACCTGCTCAATGTCAAACTGGCCCTGGACATCGAGATCGCCACCTACAGGAAGCTCCTGGAGGGCGAGGAGAGCAGGTGAGTTACGCTGGTGTTGTAACTGGAACTGGCTTGTTAGCATATACAGTATATGCATATATATACACTGTAGTTCCTTTTCTGTGAGTTCTAATGGCCTGTGGTTGTTTCTGTAGGATCACTGTTCCCGTTCAGAGTTTTGCCAATATGCAGTTCAAAGGTGAGTAAGGGATTTGAAATAACAGCAGGAAAAGTAAAAAATAGAATTCTATGGATGACTACTATATTAAAAATGGTTTCCTTTGTGTCTTCTGTCTGTGACTTTTTTCCCATTGAGATTCTTAATCTCAATGAGTTTCCTGATTAAATAAAGGTTCAATAAAAGTGTTAGTATTAGTCATATGTCCTAATCCAGGCCGGGTGTTATGTCGGTGAACTATATATTTATTATTTCTTGCATGCACCCGTGCTGCATGCCAGATTTTTACTGGATAGACCTACCCACGACATTCACACATTGTGAATCTCATTCACATAAAGCGCTGTTCTCGCCTCCTTCAGAAACAAATGTCGACACCAAACCCCCGGAGGCCCACGTTAAAAGAAGCATCCTAGTCCGTACCGTCGAGACTCGGGATGGGGAGGTGTGTATGTGACAGACGTAGGTTAATTGAGCACTTCGCAGCCTTCGCCTATAGGGGGCAATGTGTCGTACTGTAAAGTGCAATAACACAAGCTTCCATATACACCTGATGCCTTGTGCAACACATTAGCCGCCTCGCTAGGTACACTTTTGGTTATTCTCACTCTCTATTAATTTTCTTTTATTTCAGGTCGTTAAGGACTCAACAACGGAGCGCTTGAGTCTGCCTTAGTCTCTTGAGTGTCAAACTACAAACTACTAACTTACGTTCCCAAACTGTTTTTATGTATCCTGGAAGCATTAAAAAAAAGCCCCTCCAAACCCACACGCGAGTGTGGGACTATACTGTAGGTAGTCCTGAAGGCCTATACCAACAATAAATAGATATAAATATACTTTGATGCCTTTCTTGACATTTTGCCTGATGAATGAGACTGTTTTCATCACTCTGGATTCTAGATTGAATAGAACTGAAGTGTTGAAACGTAGTGATATTTTGCACGTGTAATCTGGAGAGCTTGAGGCTGACAGTGAGAAGTCGTGTGGGACGCCAGGATTCAGGGGATGGCGGTGTTAAGTGAAGGAAGGTAACAGGAACAGAAGCACAGGTGTCTTGTTTTTATTTTTATCCTCCCCCGGTGCTATTAACGAACAACTGGGTGCTGCCTCTGCGTGTGGGGAGTTTACAGTAACACTACCTGTCACCCCTCCTCGTCCTCCGTGGTTCTCACTAGCGCGATTGACACTGAACTCAAATCAAATGAAGCCGCTATGCTACTGAAGAGGCGGCTGTTGGTTTTCTCTGATGCGACGTGGGCAGCAGAGCGGTGCTGAGGGACGCTGACGCGGAGAGGAGAGACGTCTGGAATGTGTACCCCCACCACCACCCCCACCGGACCCCCACCGGGCCTCCTGCACACGGGGGCCGCTTTCTGAAGTGCTGGCGTGATAGCGAGACGCCGCGGACACGCAAGAGGGTGTTAAGATAAGAAGGCCCGGGGGATGGACTATGTCGGTCGCCATGGCCACCGACGCCGCCTCCCCCCACCCCCCTCCCTTCACTTTCAGAAAACTTCCTTGGTTGTCTTGTCTATACTTTAACGTTAACCTTAGAGGATACATGAGGATGTGTGTTGTTGTTGACGTCTCTCTTCAACCAGACGGACGGACAATGCCTATACTGTAAGCTCTAGGCTGCTAAAAATAATAATAATAGGCTAATTATAAAATCAATCCGCAGTCAGAACATAGTAAAAGTGTAACCTGTAACATTCACTAGTGTTTGGTGTCGACCTTCGGTTCTAAATGTTGTTGCTTCTCTGACCTTGTTTGGAACAGCGTGACTTTGTTTGCATACACAACTGTAGTTGAAAATGTCAAAATAACCTGTATTGAATGACTTAAAACTAGTTATTAGACTACAAGTTATTTACTGAAATAAAAGATTTTGTTGCTCCGCTTAAGCTTAAAAACCCTGCCAATTAAATTTGATTTAACCTGACTTACTCTTACTCTCTGTAGTCTGGGTACAGATTATTGACCACTTGGTTAATGTAGTATAGGTCATTCAGTCTAAATAGCCAGGCTCAGATTCAAGGATGAGTGTATGCATGTGTCTCTGTATTTATTGTATATGTGTGTGTGTGTGTATGTGTGTGTGTGCATGATATGCATGTGTGGGTGTGTGTATGTGTGTGTGTGTGTATAGTACGGTATGCATACTGTATGTCGTGTCCAGAACCTTATCTATGGCATGGTGGATCTCAGGTCTGCTCTGTGAGACGGCCTGTGACGGGAGGAATTCTGTCCAGATAAAAGTCACCGGCAGCTGACGTTGGAGGCCTCCTGAGCACCATTGATCCAGCCTCTCCAGAGAGGTCCGGCAAGGGGGTGAAATCTTAGAGAGCAGGGTGACGATAGCCGGGGGATTCTCTGCCGATTATCTTGTGTGAACGGGTGTAGAGGTGAGGCCTGCTGCCCTGCAGTCCATGGGAACAAACGTCTTCCTCACAGGAGAGTAAAGATGAAGAACCCCTTCTCCTCATCAACACTGTCCAATCAAACGTGATGTAGCTGACTGTAAGACATATGACCGTATCATTCAGGTCAGATATTTTGGAACTGGTAACCTGTAGTGTTTATTTAGTAACATAAACCAGACAAAACAGTCTTAGCACATATTCTGATTGTCTCGGCCCTCACACCAACGGCATCATGGGAAGGTATGCATGCCTGCTTGCCCATTGGTTAATTTTAGCCCTCATTTCATCAAGGGCTTCCCGATACCAACACAGCCTTGCTGTGATACCGAACATTGGTGTACCATGTGGATTCTCAACAGACAAAACCAAAGATTACATGTCTGCAACTATCATAATGATAATTATTTTGAGGGCATACAAAAAAGTGACTTCCGATTTAATGTATAGGGTCTTAAGGGATTTTTACCGACAGTTGTACACTATTCTCGGTTTATCACAATGTTCCCATCAAAACACGCCAGAGAGCCTGTCTACTCTAATCTTCATACTGACAGTGAATATGCCCTTCAAAACAGATCGAGCAGGATCCAGTATATGACACCCCGACCACGGTCCTCCCACGTACAATGTCAAGTGTCGGCGTAGAGACACTCACATAGCATCTCCTGTCTCTCATAGCACACACACACACGGGTTCATGCACGCACACACACACATACATACACACACGCACACACACACATACACACACACGCGCGCGCGCGCGCGCGCATCTGTGTGTGCACCCGCCTACACACAAACACGCATTATTATTTGACATTATTGGTCTCAATTAGAAACCCAACTTTGATGGCATCTAAAGTGCGGTGGCTAAACGGGGGCTATTTTGAGCTCAGTAAATTATGGAGCGGAGCAGGAGGACAATGAGTGTCTGCACTCTGTCAGCGTGTCAGGCGCGTTAGCGGCTCGCGCCCCGCGGCGTCAAACTTGTCAAAGGGCGCTCGAGGAGGTGCGGAGCAGATCGACGCACGGAAATTCTTTCCATTCGTCTCTATGTCGTTATTAACGCCGCGTGACACGGACCAACCATAGAACTACCCGTTTGGCGACGCGCGCGTGTTTTTTTGCGTTTTAGTTTGTTTGTTGTTTTAGTTTGTTTGTTTTTTTTCCTTCACATTGATAACGTGCCGCGGGCGACATCCAGCAGCTCGCGGAGCGCCCCGCCGCCGCCGCCGCCGCCATCGCCCTGGCAACCGTGCCTCGCGCCTGCCGTGTCATCTCGCGCCGTCGTTCATCATCACAGAGCAGCTTCACAACTACCGGAACGACGCTCCATCTCCGCTCGGAGCGTCAGCCGCGCATCTGTCCGCAGCACCGGCCACGCCGCGTACGTGGTGTCCGTGAAGCGTCTTTACGGGACAAGGAGCGTTTTATTTGAGCTTAAAGATGCCGGTGAGACGCGGTCACGTCGCGCTCCAGAACACCTACCTGGACACTATCATCCGCAAGTTCGACTGTCAAAGTAAGTGGAATTAACGTTGTTGTTATTTAGTTATGTGTTACTTGTGTAACGCACTTTTGAGAAATCATCAACGCAATTCTATAATTACATTCATTATTGATGTCAAATAATGGAAACAACGCTTTGTGTTAGTAGAGCCACCAACGTTTTCGTATTTAAAATTAAATGCCTCAAATAAATATATCAGAAAGTGACTTCCTGCGAATCATATTTGTGTGCATGTGTTACAAGTTAATTTAGCACATTCGTTTTTTGTTTTGGCGTGCAAAGGCTATTGCTGCGGTTATGTAGGCCATTGTTTTGGGTGGAAAACAGCGCTTATCTCTCCTAGTTTCTAGTTTTACCAGCGATGCAGCTGCTTGTCGGATAACAGATCCCCTCCTATCCCCGTGGAAGCGTCCATCACAAGTCATCCACTCTCGCACTCTCTATCGTGCTGTGTTCCATGACCTAACACGTTCCACTGGCTAGGTTGTTAATACAGACCCTGCGAATGGAGTCACAGACTCGCTGGCTCTCAATACTATATAACTAGCCTACTAATAGTATTCGTGTCTCAGTCTTCCTGCAGGAAACCTGGTGCAATTTGAATCAGAAATAGGCCTAGGCTCTACTGCAATCAGTCACAATCTCAGTGGTAGCTGTACCCTACCTCAGTGGTTCTCAACTGGTCTGGTCTCAGTACCCACATGTGTTGTTAGTCATGTAGTCACGACCCGAAAATAATGAATATATTCACCAATATTTCAGTAATCAACAATGTCTTCATGTAGGTTACTGTTAAAAACATTGAGCGAACAAAAAGCTGCAACAATTGGGGCTAAACTCAATGAAGTAGTAAAACATTGATACATTAATTAACATTGAAACATGAGCTTCTTTCTATAGATTAAGCTTTGACATATGCTCTGTGACCCACTCAGAATGCCCTCGCGACCCACTTATGGGTCTCAACCCTCCAGTTGAGAACCACTGCCCTACCTGACTGCTGTACTCCCACAGGAGGACATCATGGCTGCTGTGCTGAACCACGACCAAAAATAACCTGCCATCTTATGAATAAAAAGGAAGGAAAAAATCCAGTGTTTGTTAGAAAGGCCTATATTGATATTCATTTTTATAAATCAATACATGAAAAACACTTGTGTAAACGTGTCAGAGATATCCGGGAAGCCTATATGCAGGTAGATAAGATCATTAAAATACATTATTAATAAATAAAATATATAAGACTTGACATGAATGGAAAAACCACAGGCCTCCACTGCATTACTCATTCAAACAGGTTTGACCCGTTTAGTTTAGCAGTTTTTGAGCAGTTGTTAATGCCTACACATTAATTTTCTCGTCAAATATTTGAGGAGGAACCAGTTATTTAAACATCTACTGCTGCTCATGTTCCCGAGGGAGCGCGCAACACGTAGGAACGCTGCATAGCAACCGTGTGACGACTGTGAAGCCAGGGCCCAGAGTAAAGTCACGGACCTAAATAGTAACTTCAGATCGAAGGTTGTCGCCGCCGCCGCCAGAGGACCTCACCCATTTACCTCATAAAGATAGGGGGTGGAGAGTGGAGCGGGGGGGGAATCTAGAACAGAGGGTCACCTTTTCCTGGCCACTTCACTCCACTTGCTGCATGGCTGGGTGGTCAGTGAGTCACTGTGGCTGTTTTTAGTGGCCCTTTGTAGTGGAGAGTATTATGAGTGTTACAATACCATTCTAGTGAAAATGAACTAGTCGTGTGGGTTATTGGCATCGAGGTGGCGGGGACTCTTCCATTAACACTCTTGACTTCGGACGAAACCGCCTCCCCGATCGATGTGAGGTTACACAATGACTCCTGCGGTGATGAGGTAGACGAGGGGGTTGGCCAGCGTTACGTAGGACTGCTGGTCAATAATGGCTCGCAGTTACTTTCAACAGATTTCAAGCTAGTGGGATGTGTAAATAACAACTTGCTGGTGACAAGAAAAACCTGTTCCCAAGGAATGAATCAGAATCTAGTTCCTAATTTACCTCCTGTCGCTACTAATCTGAATGATTAAGCCCTGTCGGGAGCTAGACTCCACCTGTTCGGTTCTGTTGACGGTTCAGAGGACCAGACTGGCATATTTTAGAGTTCTGCATAAAGCTGCTGTAGATAACATTTGAGAGTTGTAAAGAGAGAGAGAGAGAGTGGAAAAGAGCAGAAGGGAGCAAGATTTTTGAAACTAACCAACTCCCCAAAAAACGCACCTTCCTTCCCTAAATACAGACTAGTCTAGATCTAGAGGGAGACACAGTCAAAACAGATATTCTCACAGCGCATTTCACTCACTTATAGCTGACGGATGGCTGTGGCATTTTAACAAACTACACTCAAATTCTAGCTCTTAAATCTTATCCACAGCATCTTTAATGTCAAACTTAAAATGGTAGATTTAAGCTGGATGTAGAGATATCTCTCTCTCTCTCTATATATATATATATATATATATATATATATATATATACAGTGGTGGAAGAAGTACTCAGATCTCTAAATATGCTAAGAACCAAAAGTAAAAGTACTCATTATACAGAATGGCCCATTTCAGAATAGCTGGTAAATGTGAAGCTAATTCTTATGAATTTATATTTCATATATTACTTACTGTACATACTGCTGGGTAGCTTGTTTAAGTCTGTGCACCTTCCCCCTGGGGACAAATAAAGCCTTATTGATATCATTAATGTCATAATCCATTGATTGATTAGAAGTGTGCATTGTAACTTGTAACTAAAGCTGTCAGATAAATGTAGTGGAGTAAAATGTACAATATTTGCCTCTGATATGTAGTGGAGTAGAAGTATAAAGTAGCAGAAAATAGAAATACTCAAGTAAAGTACAAGTACCTCAGATTTGTACTTAAGTACAGTACGTTATATTTAATAACATCACAGAATTAATTCCTGCTGGTCACACAAGTAAAGTTTGTATTTCCTGAATTTCCTGTGTATTTCGTGTAGAATTTCGTGTAGCTGTCACAGAAGCTGTCGATACTCATCACTAGTGTCTGCTGTGGTCGCATTCTTCTTTCTGATATTTGAAATATTTGAATCCTATTACATCCTGTGATGCAGTAGCCTCTTACTAGTGTAATATTACTACAATTAGCTGTCACTGTGTCACATTATGCTGGTGTTTCATTTTGACCCAGCAAGAATACACATTTTAACCACATTCATTCATCACAAGCACATTGAACCTCCCGCTCACTCCCACTCCCTCTCAGATCGCAAGTTCCTGATCGCCAATGCTCAGATGAAGAACTGTGGCATCATCTACAGCAACGAGGGCTTCTGCCAGATGTTTGGATTCAGCAGGGCAGAGATCATGCAGCAGCCCTGCACCTGTCAGTTCCTGGTGGGCCCTGGCACCATGAAGACTGCCCTGGCCCAACTGGCCCAGGCCCTGCTGGGCTCAGAGGAGCGCAAGGTGGAGATCCTCTACTATGCTAAAGAAGGTAACGTCCTTGAGGACCTAAGGGAATTGACCCTCATGAGATCATAAGTTGCCCAGTTGAAAATGGTCATTATTCCATTTGGATTCACACCATTTATCAACGGAGATATGTATGAATGATGAGTGCATGGCGTTTCATCTCTAAACTGTCTATGTATAGCGCATGAGTTCCATGTTTGGATGTCAAACCGAGGTTCATTTATCCTCTGATAAAGTGACATGATCCACTTGATGACTCAGTTGAATCAGTGCTTGCAGCCAAACAATCTGCTCGCCCATATTTAGCAAATATTTTAATCTTATTCATTCACACGGCTTGGTTGAATACTATTCAATTATGGCATTCTGCGGTCTGTTGTTTCTGAATAGCAGACTGCTATTTCCAACTGTAGGATCAGGACTATTTTTTTGTTGTTGATTTGTCTCAAATGATTGATTTATTTCATAAATAGTCGTGTAATAAGCAGGATAATGTATAGCGAGGATTCCTGCATCACCCTGAAGGGGTTATTACAGTTTTCAATGGCTGTTGGCAAGATGTTACAGCCAGAGCAGGTGTTACATGCTGACATGTCAGAGCTCCTTGTGAGTGTGTGTGGTGATGGCTGGTTTATCCTCTGTGCCTTGATTACTCCAATGCACCACAGGTGTGCGGCCTCACCCAGCCCCAGAGTCCAATCAGCCACGAGGCTGCTTAAACCAGCCATCAACCACACACACTCCACAGGCCCCCAACGCCATATTCAACCAGACTCTAAACAGGGTTACCATTCCTAAAATAAAGAAAACAACCCCCAAACCCCACTGTCCCTACACCTGTCCAGTGTGACCAGAGAACAGAGGCCCAGGGCTGCTGCCTTGGCTGGCGGGTGGACTTGGCCATTGGCTAGCTGTATCTTATCCTATAGGACGTCTACTGAGAACAGACACAGCAGACGAAGGGCAGTTGTTGTTGTTGTTAGTCAAAAGTAACGATGTTTAGAAAAGTGCTTAGACAGGCTGATGGGGTGGTGATGATAACCGAGCTGGACAGAGACTCGTGCTTCTTATTAAATCACCCTTACAGAGCCATCGGATCGTTGCGGTCATGCTTCCCCGTGTGTGTCCGGGCCTTGTTATCACCACTTGCTGGCTCGGTGACCCATGTAAATGTTCAGTGAAACGGGTCTGGGTTATATTCCACAGGCTTTTTCCCCTTTGACTTGTTTGATCCTTGCTGGAAATCGATAACCCCTCTGTCAGTCGCACGGCCGACGAGGCAGAAACACATGAGCTCTGGTATGGAGGACAGTAAACATACCAGGCTTAGTGCTACATGCACACACACACACACACACACACACACACACACACACACGCGCGCGCACACACACACACACACACACACACACCTATTTAGCATAAGTGGTGCAGTTCAACCACCCCATTCACGTCATTCCCCTCCTAATCAGGGCAAAAGATTCACATCACTTCACTATATTTCCTTTCTTTTCCCCCTTCTGACAACAAAGACGCAACACACATTTTACAAT
>OMKP01065756.1:0-13397 GCA_900302375.1 Bathygadus melanobranchus | reverse complement strand
TATAAATTATTTTTCTGTGTGCGTACTATATAGCCTAGGCTGGTGTAGGCTATATAGTTTATGCATATTATACATAGACTACTTTCTGTGTACTTGTACTTGTATAACCAGCAAAGCAAAGGGAATAGAAAAAAAACACCAAATCCTGTGTGTGTGTGTGTGTGTGTGTGTGCGCGCGCGCGCGTGTGTGTGTGTGTGTGTGTGTGTTCAGATATTTCCATCAGCACATGCATACGAACCTCTGCTAATCTTATATTGCTATTCCTATGGGGAATTTCCTATTCCTTTATTAAGCACATATCCACCTGTATCAAGGTATAAGAGAGAGCTAGCCCCACAAATGTACAAGTAGGCCTAATCGCTCTCACAAAATGCTAAGCAAGCATGTGTAAATCAATGAAGGCAATGCTCAGCTGGTGTTTTATCTTTTGGTTGAACACAGCCTTTGCTTGTGAATTAATAGACAATTTTGACATGAGTAGCCTATTCCAAAAGGGGGATGTGATGATTGGAGGAGTTTTCCCTATTTTGAATAGACAAGTGAGCAGCATGTCCACATTTGAGAGAAAACCACCTCATGTAAAATGTGCAGGGTAAGTACTGCTACTTGCAGCTATTTCATCTAATCCTCTCATGTTATCCCCCTAACCCTAACCTCTCTACTGTATAAGCTCTGTACAACTTGATTGCGTGTAATTGAATTTATTTTTCTCCTTAGATTTGACTTACGTGCTTTTCGGTGGACTCAAGTGATGATATTTGCAATTGAGGAAATCAACAATAGTCCAACTCTCCTGCCTAACATATCTCTAGGCTATAACATCCTTAACTCATGTGCCTCACCTACCAATACACTACGTGCTGCTTTGACACTAGTTAGTAGGACAAAGGACAATAAATCAAATTTGACCTGTCGTCCTCCTGTAACTGCCCTCATAGCAGAATCAGGATCATCCCAGTCTTTAATTTTGGCTGGAACCTTTGGACCATTTCAAGTACCAATAGTAAGACCTTGTTACTGATTATTATAATATTCATTTTAAAAGGTTTTATACAAAAACAAGATATACTATTTGTCCATACTATGCATGTCTTCTCAGATTATGGTGGAATGGTTGTTCATGTTATGCCACTTATTGTTTTCCCCCATAGGTTAGTTACTTCTCAACATGTGCCTGCCTGAGTAACAGAGCTAAATATCCAACCTTTTTCCGCACAATCCCCAGTGATTTCTACCAGGCAAAAGCTTTGGCGGCGCTGGTTAAACGCTTTGGCTGGCAGTGGATCGGGGCCATTCAGTCGGATAATGACTACGGGCGTAATGGGATACTTGCCTTTAGAAAAGAGGTTGAAAAGATGGGGGTTTGTGTTGCGTTTGTGGGAACTGTTCTGCGCACATACAAGAACGATAAGATCCTTGCTGTCGTCGACATGATCAAACGCTCAACTGTAAAAGTGATCCTGGCTTTTGTTCCTGAGGGTGACCTTTATCCCCTGATGAAAGAGATCGTTAAGCAGAACATCACCGGCATTCAGTGGATAGCCAGTGAGGCCTGGATTACAGCGGCGCGGCCCTCCACTCCTGAAATGTACAGCTCTTTTGGCGGATCGATTGGTTTTGTGGTCCGAAAGATGTCCATCCCAAAATTGAGACCATTCCTAATGGACCTCAGCCCGTACACAAGCCGAAGTTCTGCCTTTGTGACTGATTTCTGGGAGGTTGTGGTTGGTTGTAGACCCCCCTCAGCTGGCACACTCTCTGGGAATCCGACACAGACAATTCAAATATGCAATGGAAGTGAATCGCTACGGGCGTCGCAGAACGCCTTTTTTAATGTCACACAGCTCAGAGTGTCCTACAATGTTTACAAGGCTGTGTACGCTGTTGCTCACGCCCTACACTACGTTTTATTTTGCCAAGCAGTCGGAAACAAAACAATCAAACCATGTTTAGATGTATCACAAATTCAGCCCAAAGAGGTGAGGGATTTGTTTAATACAAATATTAAAAAAAAAAACATTTTAACATCAATGCCTTCATGGATAAATGAAACAAGACAAGACAACCCATACTTATTTGTGTTACAACCTTTTTTGCTTCCAGGTTAGTCATCGCCTACAGGGTGTTCATTTTACAGACAGGTTCGGAGACACTGTGTTTTTCGATCAGAATGGGGACCCCCCGGCATCCTATGACATTATAAACTGGCAGATGAGAGAAGGTCAGGTTCAACACGTGACAGTGGGAAACTTTACCTCGGCTGCTCACCATGCACATGAACTCAGAATCCAGGAAGAGCAAATTGTCTGGAGAACAGGAAAGACGGTGATTGTGATATGGAACTTTTTTTTTAAAGGTGCAATAAGTCAGCGAAATCCAAAGAAATAATATATGCAAAAATGAATGTGGTTGTCAAAGTATTGTTTCAAAGATGTGAACTCACATAGTGCTGAGGGATCAGACAGCTTACTTTGTTTTAAATCATATACATTTGTTTATTTATTTGCTTCTCAATGACTTATTGCACCTTTAACACAAAAGTCACACTGTGATTGTATGATGAATCAAGTCAAATCAGTCAAAGATGAACAAAATTAATATCACATCACGTATTCTTCTCTTCTTTTAGTTTCCAAAATCAGTATGTTCAAGTGTGTGTCCAGTGGGTACCAGGAAGGCTCAAATTAAGGGACAGAGTGTCTGCTGTTTTGACTGCATACCATGTGCAGATGGAGCCATAGCTAACTCAACAGGTACGCTCATTTTGACTCAAGCTGTGTAGAACTCTGTACTTCATGCCCTTCTCTTACAACCAAAGATAGCATATGATCAATAGTTTCATGGTATTATATGTTCAGCAAGTTTTCATATATTTATATATATGGATGATGCTGTGGAATTGTGCATTGTGATTATTTATCATCATCACATATTTGAGCATTATGTTTCTTGCAGGTGCAACTGACTGCACACCCTGTCCACGAGAATACTGGTCGAATGAGGGACGTGACGAGTGCCTTCTGAAAACCATTGAGTACCTGTCATATCAAGAGCCAATGGGAATAGCCCTGACGGTGGTGTCTCTGGTGGGGGCTGTTCTGTCTCTGTCCACTGTGTCCATCTTCCTCTACCACAAAGAGACCCCTGTCATAAAGGCCAGTAACTTCGACCTCAGCTGCCTCTTGTTGTTCTCTCTCTTTCTGTGCTTTCTCTGCCCCCTCACCTTCATCGGCAGGCCCACAGTTTGGACCTGCATGTTGCGACACACAGCTTTCGGGGTGACCTTTGCCCTCTGCATGTCCTGTGTTCTGGGGAAAACCATTGTGGTGGTGATGGCCTTCAAGGCCACGTTGCCCGGCAGCAAGGTATCAGGGAAGTTTGGCCCCGCCCAGCAAAGAATCATCGTTTGCTTGTGCACGTTGGTTCAGATCATTATATGCATTCTATGGTTGAGATTAAACCCACCTTTTCCTGATATGGTGTTCAGATATAGCAATAAGAAGATAGTGCTAGAATGTAACACAGGTTCTGAGACTGCTTACTATGCTGTTTTAGGGTATATAGGAATCCTTGCTGCAATATGTTTGATTCTTGCATTTCTGGCCAGGAAACTGCCTGATAACTTCAATGAGGCCAAGTTTATCACGTTCAGCATGTTGATATTCTGTGCAGTCTGGATCACATTCATCCCTGCTTATATCAGCTCTCCAGGAAAGTTCACTGTAGCTGTGGAGATCTTTGCTATTTTGTCTTCTGCCTTTGGCTTGTTGATCAGTATTTTTGCACCTAAATGTTACATAATATTGATTAAGCCCAAGCAAAATACAAAGAAACATGTCATGGGGAAAACTGTAAATAATAACATCTAAATTTGTATCATGAACGATAAAGTGTATACAACATATTGATAGACTTGTTGATTATTTTTATTGCATAAAATGTACTTTTTTTTGATGATATTGGAATGCATGGAAGCATGCACAGAAGCATGAAAAATATATTGTTTGGGCTATTTATTAGTATGGGCTTGTGATTAAATAAACAGCTACTGTATAATGGTAAGCATTACAGGAACATAGCAAATTACAAAAATTCTCTAGGTGCCAGCTGTCATCCAGGATCTTGGAAGGCTGTCCGTCATAGTGTAGCCTGTGTGCTGCCTTGACTGTCACACTAGGAATCAGACAGATGAACAATTCTGTTCTGTTCTGTCTCAGTTTTATTGAGAAGTCTGCTGTTACATGACGAGTTGTTTGTAAAAATCGAATGACTCATGATTCATTAAAAAGGGAAGATGTTTATATTTTTCCCTAGATGCCATAGACTCCACAGTTTGTCCTGAGGATTTCTGGTCAAACACAGACAGAACAGCATGCATCCCAAATAAGATGGATTTTCTGACCTACGACTCCTTGGGCATAGCCCTGACGTTGATCGCCACGGTGGGCGCCTGCCTCACAGTAGCTGTCTTGGCAGTGTTCCTCTACCACAGGAACACAGCAATCGTCCATGTCAACAGTTCTGAGCTTAGCTTCTTCATTCTACTGTCCCTAATGCTGTGCTTTCTGTGCACCCTGGTGTTCATCGGCAAGCCCTGGTCCTGCATGCAACGATTCTTTAATCTCAGCCAGATAAAATATTGTGATACTAAATATTGTGCGTTAAGTTATACTCTCTATATAATAATGATAACACATATACATCATAATAAATGTATATACTAGACTATATAATACATTCAATACAACACAATATATCTTATAATATAGTATATACATGTATTATTATGTATATGTATTTTATAGAATATAGCCATGTACTATAAGATATTTTTCATTTAAATACTTTCACTGTGCAGTTTGTGTTTTTTTTTTAGGATATAGTGCATAGCTACATTCAATAAAATACGTATACATAATAACATGCATATACTACATTATATGATATATTGTATTTTATTGAACTAGTCATGTGCCCGTTCGAAACATGCCTGTTCAAAGCATGTCCCTGCCTGTTCAAAATGTTACCAATTGTTGTGGACCGACTGTGTGGCCTCCGATATTGCTGCTTGCACCTTGTTTGAGAACCGCTCATCCAAAGAACTTCACACCCGACAATAGACAATCCTCAGCAATAGACCCGCCAAGTTTGAAATCGATCTGATGAACGGTTGTCGTGTTACAGACATACACACATACATACAAAGACTCCTTCCATTATAGTTAGATGTAGCTATGTACTATATCCTAAATAATTCTTTCATACATGTTTTTTTTTCACTGTGCAGTTTGTGCAATAAACTAAACTAACAGCAGCTGTGAAATAAACTGCTATGATGCTATACAAACAGGATTCGCTTATGTAGAATATATTGCTAGCCCTTTCTATTGCTATCACCATTATCCTATTGAAAATTGAGTTGATATTGCAGTAAGTGAAAACTAATTTGTGAATTATTTTACCAATCCAAGATGAAGCCATGATAACACATTTGGTTTATCTAGGAGATTTAATCATGCGCTTCTTGACATTTTTCTCAGGTCGCACTAAAATTACAAAACATTTAGGCACAAATATACATAACAGCAACCCAAAACTGGAGGCCAAGATGGCAAATATTTCCACGGCCACAGTGAATTTCCCCGGAGAGCTGACGTGAGCTGGAATGAACGAGAGCCACACGGCACAGAATATGATCATGCTGAAGGTGATGAGTTTGGCCTCGTTGAAGGTATCGGGCAGCTTGCGTCCCAGGAAGGCGAGGAGGAGGCAGAGGGAAGCCAGCAGGCCAATGTAGCCCAGGACCAGGTAGAACCCAGGGGGCCATGGGTCCCTGCACTCCACCAATATCTGCTTGTCAGAAAGGAGCTTGAATAATAGCACTGTCGTTCTTTCCAGGATGAGGTGAACAACAAGCCAATGAACAAGCCATGTTTTATAAGCAATACAAATAAAATGGGTGTTTCATTATTGTTATGTTTTGATTATACAGTTATAGTAAGGTTATTATATATTTATTATGAACCTTCCCAGTTGAGGCTTGGTACGTTGAATTCCTGAATGGGAAGGGGGGTGCCCCTGAGAGCCAACCAGCACAGAGACAAACCTGAATGGAGATCAATCAAAGCGACATCAAACTATTTACTGTCTAACAGCAAGTACGATGAATCTCCTGCTGTGTGTGTGATCCTACCAGCCAATGGCCTACCTGGGGTGCAGTAGTGCACAAGATGAGGGTCCTTTGTTGGGAGGGGCCGAAGGGCTTCATAGCTCCAGAACCTGGCACAGTGGACCGGAAGGCCAGCAGAACCACAATAGTCTTAACCAGAAGGCAGGAGAGACATAAAACAAAACTGACGCCAAAGGCGGCCTGGCGCAGTCTACATGTCCATGTGGACGGCTTGCCAATGAAGGCCAGGGAGCAGAGGAAACAGAGCTTTAGTGACACCAGCAGCAGGAAGCTGATCTCCGAGTTGTTCGCCCTGACGATGGGCGTGGTGCGGAAGTGATGGAAGATGCTAGTGATTACAGTTGTCATGACGACCCCCAGCAGGGTGAGCGTGATCAGGATTATGCCCATGGTGTCGTACACGGACAGGAAGTCGTCTACTCCAGCCACACACTCCACCTTACTCTTGTCTGACCAGTAGTATTCGGGACATTTGGTGCACTCTGTAGAATCTGTGTGGAAAAAGGTGCTGACACTGAATAATCTTATTAAGTTATTATCTTATCAACTAGTGGATTAACTATATGGGTTCATCGATAGCCCTTAATATCCCCTGTCCATGGGTTTTGTGCGAGGTTCCCCAAATTACTTTTTATGATGATGATGCTGATTATTATTATTATTGCATGTACATGTTTTTCATCACCTGTCTACGACCTATGATAGACCACAAATTTAAAATAATTCATAAACACACAGCACATCTTTGTACCAGTTTGGTTGCTTATCTCTCCTTCTGCGCAGGGTAAGCAGTCAAAGCAGCACTGAGGTTCTCCTGGGCGTCTGGCTTGCCTGCTTCCAGGCGAGCAGGGATCACTGCAAAGCGACATAGGAACCTAAAACCAAACAATATATGTTGTGTTGTATCTTTTTTAAGGGCAGTATAGAGCGCATGTGAAACGATGGGTTCCATAACCAACCTGTGCGAGGCCTCCTGTCCATAAAATGTTACTCTGATTCAGCTGGAGCTGCTGATCCATGGGGACCGAACCATCGTAGCTTCCCACCTTAATAAACCTTCATTATATATAAAAACATATTTACACATCCGTCCAAATGTGGCCAAAAAATTAGTTTTCTTAATAGCCATGAAGAAATGTAAAATCTTTTTAATGTATTTTCCAATATTATTTCATTCATTCCTTTATTTACTTTCAATTTTTTTTTTTACCTAATCTCTCCCTTGCTGTCCTTTTGCCAGTTGATAATGTCATATAAGGGAACAGGCTCTCCATTATGATCAAAGTGTACTTTTTCACCAAACTGGTTGGTGAAGTTAACCATCTTCAGGTAGCGCAAAAGCTGCATTACATAAGAAAAAGAGAATATAGTCACCAATAGGTAAAATAGACCCTATAATTGACCAATATGTACATACATATTGCTGTTTTCCCCACCTCTTTTGGTGTGTTTGATTTATTTTGCTGACATCCTGCATCAGCCAGGCTGTCTCCCACAGACTCACATTCCAGTAAATTGTGCAGTGCATGGGCGATGGCATACACAGCCTTATAAACGTTATATGATATTCTGACTTTGGACACCTCTGTGTAACTGCTGTGCACATTGCTGAGATCCTCTGAGCCCGTGCACACAGGCCTCTCACGGTTACCTGTAGTGTTTTCATGGGCTGAAAACTTGAACGTCCTCTTTTCCCCTACATATGTTTTAAGACTTGAGGAGCGAGACTTGGTGTTAAGGTTAGACTCGTGTTGATCATACTGTTCAACAATGCTATCAAATTCGTTGTTATTTGTATGGGATGAATCTGCTGTGAACTCCAGCCTACAGCTGAACAGTTCCTCCCACAGCATGTTGTGAAACTCAAAACCAGGTTCTGCTTTAGGCCGCACCTTCAACAAAAACTCTCTCAGACCAGGTATGTAAACTCCCGGGAAGGAGAAGCCCAGTGTGCCTTGCAGGAGAAAGTGGAACTGGGGTGAGGTTAGCAAGCTAGCGGTAACCCACGCTTCACTGGCTACCCATTGGATTCCAGTCACGTTCCTGGCAGCAAGCTAGTGAGTTGAAAAGGAAATACATTATCACATTATGTAGAATATGGCAGAATTTGTTGCTGGGCTCCAATCAATACGCTTTTGTATTCACTGGGGGCTCACCTCTGAGAACAGCTCCAGAAGCTGCCCCTCGGTAGCGAAGGCCACCACCACTTTAGCCTTTGAGCTCTGGAGGGTGTCTGCCATGGCTCCAATCTCAACTACGGTAGGGGATTGTGGAATAGTTAGATGGTATGCAAGGCAGCCTCCACGTTGACCGAACTGATGAGAGAATGCTTGGATTCCATAGCGACTGTAGTCATCCTTAAAACCCAGAGACACACAGGTGAGCATGAATGAGAGTATATTGATCGCATTGGGGAAGCAATGGAAAACAAAATCGTTTTATCGGTTCATCTCACCGGGGTCCCTACTGTGCCCACCCAGTTCCATCCAAAGTAGGTGACCAGCTCAACCAGACCCCTGACTTGAAACAGATCACTGGGCACTGTGCGTAAGAACGATGGATAGGTATGCTTGTCGGTGAGACAGGCACAGGTGGCAAAATAACTAACCTGGTGAGAAAGTTGTGAAAACAGAACATTGCCTTTTCAAATATGTGTATAGACACTTTTCATTATGGGCTGAGTAATTTGATTCACAGTGTGAGGTGATACTCACCAGAGGGATGCTGAAGGGGCCCAGAATGTGTGCAATCGCCCCAGTAGGGGATGAAGAGGCAAGGCCAATCACAGCTGTTATTGGAGATCCAGTTAGACACCTTTCTGAATCAGTGGTGCTTTCTGTAATTGTTACATTTCCCCTCGGCACCCTTTGCTTGTTTCTTGTTTTCTCTACTATATCTCTCATACTTTTCCTATCTACACCCAGGCGTGAAATTGAAGTTCTACCCGTGTTGAAGCTTGTCTTTTGTCCTGTCGTGCTGTGAGTGAGTAAAGACAGAAGAGCTCTGAGGCTGGTGTGGACGTGATCACAACTGTCCATGATGTGGTAGCCAAGCCTCACACCAGGAAGTAGAGCTGGGTTACGGTTGATTTCCTCCACAGCAAAGATCATTGTCATCATCCACCGAAAGGCTCTGTTGTCAAAACTGGAGAGGCAACACAAGCAGAACAACACCATTAAGTACCCACTAAAACAGTGACCCTCTTGTAACCTGTAAAACAGAGAGAACATAATGTAGAGACTTGAATAATGCAAAATAGTAGACTATTTAGGAGAATATTTAAAGTAGCAACACTACCACATATTTTCCAAAAGAAATGTGTTCATATTGTATATATGCATATGTATATGTTGGGGTAATGTTAATAGCTTTTAGTAAAACAAAGAAGAATCAAACAAAATAACAAAAAAAATATATATATATATTGTGCACTTCTTGTCTGCTTACCCATTGCATGGTAGATTCTGGGGTTCATTATGGTAGGTGTTCCGGGAGTTATGGACAAGGTAATGTACAGGGAACAACCCACCGATGATCACATCTCCCTCTGAGCGAAGGGCCATCAGCTCGCTGTTCCCCAGAATCACACATTCAGGTGAGAGCGATACGCCGACACCACTTACTCCCTCTGTCCTTAGATCAGACAGTGGTCCCATCATTCTCTGCTCCTCCTCAACCACAGCTCTTCTGCCGAAACTCGGCTCGGACCATCCGGGTTGAACCAGTTGAGAGATCACTAAGACATGGAGGCTTGGTAGGAGCCAGAGAGGTTGCCAGAGGGGAACCACCAGTGGTGGGTGTACCAGCCCAGATGGCCCCATAATGGCAAAAATATAACTATAATATAATATAATAATAAACTAAATAACTCAATAACGAAATGAAACAAAACAAAACAAAAACCTCTTAAAAAGTCTCAAAACATCTATCAAATAATGGCTTGGTAAGTATGAATGTGATGGATATGAGTTTGTTAAAATAAAAGGTGTACAAGAATGAACAGTTCATTTGCTGTATCTGCGTGTTGGAACAGAGGAGGATGGTATAAAGCCTGTTTGTAAAAGGGTGACTTGGCATATATAAAACTGATGAACCTTCTATCAGCTGAGTCTTCTGGACCAATCAGAATGGAGATAAAAACTGAGGAACAAAGGTCAGGACATGATACGCCAATGAATGTGGTCTAAATTCTACTGCTGTTGTTGATTCTGCAATGATGTTATGATTCTGTTGTCTTTTTAATAATATCTATAGAAAGGCTGCTAACACTAGGCCCATTGCAAAAATTAAAATATATTATTAAAAATATTATTACACTTTTTACTACTATGCCTTAGTCTAGTGGACTGCACACTACACTGCACATGAGACATCAGCGGATCCAACAGCAATACAAATGATCACATTAGAATAGAAAGTGAGATAGCACATAATGATACGTTTTCTACTTTAGTTTACCAATATCATTTGTCAAAATCAATTCGTTGTGCTGATTAAGAGCATTTTGTGTGCACGTGCCTGCCTCAAATGTAAACAATAGCACTTTGATCCCTATGACATTTTGTAAGTACTTGTATGGTAATTCACTGTTATGTTGTCCACAAACACCGTGATGTCGTTATGATGGTTATGATGGTTTGATTACCCAGACCGGTATTGTCCTTTAAGGATACTACCTCCACCTTGTGGACATAATACAGTATAACCAGCGTGAGCAATTCAGACTGCAGCCATGGCTGACACCTCATGAGATATTTTGGTGTATGTTGTGACATTTGCATTCTACTGTACTTCCCAAGACTAAGTCCGTTGCCATTGGGAAGAAAACATGATAAACATTCATTTGAATGCCAATAATGATAATGATAGGTGTTTTAGAGACTGACCATTCATTATGTTGCCTACAGTCCCTTAAATAATGTTTGTTATTTACCATTAATACATTGGCAATAGTAAAAACTTTGTATAATGGAAGGTTAAGAAGCTTCAAACGATCTACGTGGACAAAGGGGTGGACCTTGTGCCTTCTATAAAGTTATATTGGTTGGGGCAGGGCGCTTATGGAAATAGGAATCAGGGAGAGTGACAAGATGAGGGCCTTGCTAGTCAGATACATTGTATTGTGCTTAATGATATTGCTCTCTCTATCATTTTATCCTGTCTCTTCCTTTCCTTCTTCCTCTTGTCAGTTACAGGAACCATTTAGTCTTAATGGCATGTATAAACAGGGAGACATAGTGCTGGGGGGTCTGTTTGAGATCCACTATGTCTCTATCTTCTCTAAGTCCTTTTTCACCTCCAAACCACAGCAGCCCATCTGCCAGGGGTGAGACCAAGTACATATTTATTACAGTATTACAGTATTACTGATATGTTGCCATTGTTATGATTTTTACTAATATAACTATGATTGCAATGATTGTTGCAATCATGATTATATGATTATATAGATTATGGTGATTATTATGACTATTGTTATGCTATTATAAGTATTGTGGTTATGATTATAATTTATTTGGTCGGTTGTTTCGTATTGTGCTTCATGTGTTTCCTCCTGTAAAGATGGTTGACCTCTATAGGAGACATCACTTGATGGGCAGCTTTATTATTCAGCCCATGATTATGACTTATGATAGTAACCTCATAGTATTATTATGTGATACTTATTGTATACTAAGTATTCATATTCATATTGTATAATTATTGACATTGTTGGTGGTAGTTTCGACATTCTAGGGTTCAGGCATTCGCAGACCATGCTGTTTGCAGTAGATGAGATCAACAGGAGTGACAGTATTCTACCTAACGTGACTCTGGGATACAGACTCCATGATAACTGTGCCTCACTCGGTGTGGCCTTCCGAGCTGCCTTCTCATTGGCCAGTGGCAAAGATGAGACGTTTGACCAGGCCACAAGCTGTAGTGGAACCCCTGTGGTCGGGATCGTGGGTGACTCTATCTCCACTAATACGATTGCCATCTCCAGTGTCTTAGGTTTGTACAAAATGCCCATGGTAAGTTTTCATTATCTTCCAATCACATTACTTTTTTTATATTCAATAATATTAATATATATTTGTTCATGTTTTATTGGTGGAGGGCACACCTTATGTTTTGGCAGGTGAGTTACTTCGCCACATGTTCCTGTCTAAGCGACAGACAGCGATTCCCATCTTTTTTCAGAACTATCCCAAGTGACGCATTTCAGGTAAACCTAAAGAGAGAGACCTTCATATCAGTATCATTTAATGAATGCTGCTATTAAATATTGTTCACATAATAGAGACCTACATATGCAGAATCTTCAATGTTTACTTTAACCCAACCAGGTACGAGCAATGCTTCAGATTCTGCGGCGGTTTGGCTGGACCTGGGTTGGCCTGCTGATCAGTGATGATGACTACGGTCTCCACGCCGCCCGATCCTTCCAGTCAGACCTGGCCCAGTCTGGTGGAGGCTGCCTGGCTTACCTAGAGGTTCTGCCGTGGGGAAACGACCCCAGTGAACTTCAAAGGATCGTTGGCATAATGAAGAAATCCACATCACGTGTGGTCATTGTTTTCGCACATGAGAATCACATGTTTAACCTCATGGAAGAGGTTAGGATTCAATTATTTGTTGTACCTTACATTGCTTTACCAACCACAACCATAACATATTGAATGCTAATGTAATCTTAAATGATGATTTAAATTAAATACAAATGAATGACACCTGGCATTGTGGCTATGGTAGGGCCATAACCACACATTACAGTTGACCAACAAATGTTCAACAGGTGTTCTTAATACAACTGCAGTGTAATTATTTGCAGATGATATTAAACTTTTGATTATATCACATTATCAAAAACAAATTAAAATATAATATGAGCTAATAAGGTGAATAGATTACACGATGACACAATACATAGTTAACACACAATTAAGAAGCCAAGAAGAGATATGGCCAAATTAACGTTGGGATCAATGTTTTACTCATTCCGATTCACAGGTGGTAAAGCAGAATGTTACGGGCCTACAGTGGATGGCCAGTGAAGCTTGGACTTCTACCACTGTGCTCCATATTCCCAGCTACATGCCTTTTCTTGCAGGCACTCTGGGCATTGCCATCCGCCGGGGGGAGATACCAGGACTCAGGGACTTCCTACTGAGAATACGCCCGGACAATGACACACTCAGCAGCCAGGACAACAACTTAGTATAT
>OMKP01065702.1:0-10243 GCA_900302375.1 Bathygadus melanobranchus | reverse complement strand
TCCGGCAACCTTCCGGTTGCTGGTTCGATCCCCGGCCCCCCCAACACTAAGTGTTGAGGTGTCCCTGAGCAAGACACCTAACCCTAACTGCTCCTGACCAGCTGGTTGTTACCTTGACACCTAACCCTAACTGCTCCTGACCAGCTGGTTGTTACCTTGACACCTAACCCTAACTGCTCCTGACCAGCTGGTTGTTACTTTGCATGGTTGACACCACCGTCGGTGTATGAATGGGTGAATGTGAGGCGATGTAAAGAACTTTGGATAAAAGAGATGTATAAATGCAGTCCATTTAGTGGTTAGTGTGACAGGAGGGCAGGCCTCATCCTCACTGTGACCTACTCAGTAATGACCTGTATGAAGAGACTATAAATGTAACAGTTACCTGCTGGTTCTTTTCTTAGCGCTGCAAGGACTGTCTGAACCGACTGGCCATCGCTGTGATGAACCAATGGCCTGGAGTTCACCTGCGGGTCACCGAGGCATGGGATGAAGACGGTCACCACATGGCAGACTCTCTGCACTACGAGGGCCGGGCCGTGGACATCACCACCGATGACAGGAGAACAGAGAAATATGGCCTTCTAGCTCAGCTGGCCGTGGAGGCCGGATTCGACTGGGTGCACTACGAGTCCAAGTACCACATCCACTGCTCGGTGAAGGCCGGTGAGTTTGGGAAGCGTTAGAATCAGACTCAGAATGCTGCTTCTGATGAACATTGTGCAGGACCAAGACAGGTTGGATATAAGCTGTTTGTTTCTCAGCACGGTTACTGATTTGCTATTGATGTTATCGGTATGTTATTGATTTTCTTCCAGATCATGCTGTGACGGTAGAGAAGGGCGGCTGCTTCCCCGGCGGGGCCCGGGTCAGTACGGCCGGAGGAGGCCAGAAGACCCTGGCCTCGCTACGTCCCGGGGACAGGATCATGGCCGTGTCTGAGACGGGCCACGTGGTGTTCAGCCCGGTTCTTCTGTTCCTGCACCGGGAGCAGCAGATCCGCTCCACCTTCCTAGCGCTGCAGACTGAAGATGGCAACCGACTGGTCCTCACCCAGCATCACCTGGTCTTCCTAGCCTCACGGTACAACCTCCATCACGGCCAGTACCGGGCTCGGTTCGCTAGCCGAGCCCAGGAAGGGGACTACGTTCTCATCCACGGAGCAGGTGGCCGAGTGCGACCGTCTCAAATCATCTCTGTCTCGGTCGAGGAGCATGTGGGCGTCTACTCGCCCTTAACACAACATGGCACTCTGTTTGTGGACGGGGTTCTGGCCTCCAGCTACGCCGTGGTGGAGGACCACAGACTGGCACACTGGGCCTTTGGACCTGTCCGCTTTCTTTTCTCAATCCATCAAGTGGTTTGGGGAGAGAGCCAACGGTGGGCCACAGAACACACGGAGAGCTACACTGAGATGTACCCCAAAGGAGTCGGTCCCAACACTTTGGTTAATGGCAGAGCAGGTACAGCTGGTGAAGATCACAGTACAAATACTACTGTGTCTTTAAGAATGGACATCAAACAGGAGGTATCAAACATACACTGGTATGCTAGATTGCTGTACAGTTTTGGACAAGTTTTCCTCGACTCTAGGATATTTCATCCTTAATAAGCATGAATTTAAGCAAGCAGTAACTTCTATTGACTTCATGCAGTCGGCCGTTGCTTGCGATGAATTCTCATTCACTGTTATTTGCTTTGTCTTGTATATTAAAGAATTCATAATATAATACGTGAGATATAATTATGAGACAAAGTATATTATTTCATAAAGACTTGATATTTTAGAAAAGCGCATACCAAAATCACTGTCTCCATTTGTAAATGATAACATATATAGGCCTACTTGCTGTTCTAATGCTTTGAGGATAATGCATTTTAAAAATCAATAAAAGCTTTATTTTTTTACATTCTTAATCAATTTGCAAATAATTAACATTTATTATAATGATTTAACTGCATGTTTTGTTCCTCATTATATTAGTAAACAGTAGAGCATAAAATCAGTGCATTCAACAATTAGATTCATGATCTTTTTATGTTTGAAGAGCATTGTGTGTAACAGAAGTCTACAGTCATGTCATATAGTGTCACAACAGTGCACCACTCAAGAACTAAGAATTATAGGAAACTTTTGCAAACTGATCTTATACTATGCATTTGAATGATTTTCAAAGACCAATGAGCCCTTGCCAAATGTGTTGCTCATATATCTGTTTGAACTAGTACTGTTCTACGTAACATGTCATTAAAGAGTGCACCTACACCCTCTTGTGGCACAAATAAAATTACATTAGTATAATTACATTTTAAGAAGACGATCAACTGGCCTCAGAGACACGGTGTATTATTTAGGATTTATTTTATTCTAGCATTAAATATGAAACATAAAATTATTGTGCAGTAATGCTCGCTAAAAAACGTGTTCTTCTGCTCCTCAAGGGTTAGCCTACATTTGCAGGGAAGAAACACAGATGTCCTAAATGTTGTCAGTAGGAACAACACTAGACCATCTTCGATCGAGTCCTCCTTTAAACAAAGTCTATCTGATAAACAGTTCAACATAGTTAACAAATAGTGGAAGTGATCACTGTAAGAGATACTGCTAGATTCTAAAGGATTACATCTGAAGTATATCAACTACAAACATTGACATCACGGTCATGGTAGAGAAAACACCAGCTCTATATATAATATATTACATTTACATTATAAATAATAATATACAACTGAAATACTGAGTGGTAGAAATCTCTTGAATCTAATCGATTAGGAGATATATATCTATATATAGATATATAACTATCTAATCTATATAGATATATATATAGACATATAGATATACATCTATATATCTATATCTATAGATATATATATAGATATATATCTATATCTATATATAGATATATAGCCTACTAGCCCTACCATGTCGCCCTACTAGTAACCTTGACCCCAGAGAGATGCAATCCTCTGTGAAATCCGACAGCCACTGTTAAAAACATCTTATTCAGCCCTTCCTGAAAAAACAAGCCAGAGCTGCATTTTCATAAACAAAGTTGAAAAATGATAAGCATTCAATCATTATAAACGCATTAAAAGGAGCTCTAGTAGGCTGTTACAATAGCACAGTGTGACGCTGCCTCCAGATAAACACAATGATTTCTAGATTTTGAGACACTGCGATGATTGGATTGACAAACAAACATCCACTTTGACTATTTGTAATCATAACCTCCGATGAGCATTTTATTAAACAACAACACACCTTCTATTGTTCAAGTTGGTGCAGGTGGTGGACGGCTGTGGAGAGGCGGTATTTCTGAGGATTATCCTTAGGGTATACAAGAGGCAGATGGGAAAGCACCCATTACTTAACTGGCCAATCGGACAAGTTGGGTGATGTAATCCTTCCCTCTATTTACATCGATTGGCCAATCACTGCACAGTAGCTCTCTTCCAACACTAAGAATCTACTCCAATCTGAGTAAAGATGAATAGGGAGTTAAGTAATAATAACAGCCCTAGTTTCTTTATTAAAACCTGCCTAATATTCATTCCCAATCTATTTCTACTTATTTCAAATCATTGTCAACATTTGATGAAATAGTAGACAATGTTTAAGAAAACACATTTGAACCTTCTGTTATCGACCTGTTAAATGCTTCCATTGTATTAAATGGTTTCAGTGTATTAAATGCTTCCAGTGTTAAATGCTTTCAGTGTATTAAATGCTTCCAGTGTATTAAATGCTTCCAGTGTATTACATGTTTCCAGTGTATTAAATGCTCCTAAATGCTTCCAGTGTATTACATGTTTCCAGTGTATTACATATTTCCAGTGTATTAAATGCTCCTAAATGCTTCCAGTGTATTAAATCTAACTTGAGTCAAGTGTGAAGTTCAATTCAATTCATTCAATCATTATGAACGCATAAAAATGAGCCCTAGAAGGCTGTTACAATAGAACAGGACATAATGTGACGCTGCCTCCGGATAAACACATGATTTATACATTTTGAGACACTGCGATGATTGATTGATTGATTGATTGAAGCGTGGTCTTGCTGAAGATAGAGCGATGATTCTTCATTTTTAAAATGACGCTGCTTCATCCTATTATTGCATCAAAGTAAATAAAGTAATAACGCGTGTTCTATAAACGTGTTCTATTACTGTGTAATAAAATGGCTCCCAGCTAATGAGCTCATGATGTTTTATATCTCTTATTATCCCTTCATCATCTGTCTGCAACAGCCCGTTCATCTGTTAGTGTATTTACATCATTAACATTTGGCCGGTGCATAGTTCATCACATTATGTTTCTTATGCTAAATCTATATTTGACGTAGTTGTCGGTAGCAGCTAGCCGTTAGCCGCTAGCCGCTAGCCTCTGACCCGAGCCGCTAATCCTCGGATCAGCGGCAGGACGCGGACAGCCGGCCGGGAGCAGCGCCGAGGCGGCCGCCTGCTTCACACCCGTCGTCTGCTGGACGCTTCAGTCAAACTTCCAGTCACTTGTTCGGATTCCTGAGCGGGTTGGAGAGCTAGCAGCCGAGCTAACTCCACCGAGCCGGGTAGCCGTTAGCACCGCGTCTCGGAGGACGTCTCCATTGCGGGTTGTGGGTTTGATGTTTTAATGTTTTAATATCAGAGTTGACGATGGAGCTAGCTGCTAGCCGCTAGCCGCTAGCCGCTACACAACATGACTCCAAGTGACGTATGATCAGGTGAGTCTTTAGTATCTTATGTACTCTCTATAATACTATACTATAATAATATAATACTCTATAATACTCTTCCATTCGGACCGTGACCGCGTCGTGTTGGCGGCGGGGGGTACGAAGCTACGGCTACCGTTACAGCCTGCCGGTTACCGGGAGCAACGCTCCCCGGGCCCGGCTAACTGCTGGCCCAGGATCGGCCACTCTGATGTCCTAATAATAATGTCCTAATAATAATGTCTTCATAATAATGTCTTCATAATAATGTCTTCATAATGTACTATTTATAACTCGGTGTGTGGACCAAGCTCTGCGGGGGTCCGGGTGACTTAGCCCGGTAGTTCACATCAGTGTTAACAACGGATTGTTGGTTCAGTTGACTGAACCCCGTGTTGTCATTAGACCATTAGGGTTCAGTTGTGTTTTACTGAACCCCGTGTTGTCATTAGACCATTAGGGTTCAGTTGTGTTTTACTGAACCCCGTGTTGTCATTAGACCATTAGGGTTCAGTTGTGTTGTACTGAACCCCGTGTTGTCATTAGACCATTAGGCTTCAGTTGTTTTACTGATGTACTGAACCCTGTGTTGTCATTAGACCATTAGGGTTCAGTTGTGTTTTACTGAACCCTGTGTTGTCATTAGACCATTAGGGTTCAGTTGTGTTTTACTGGACCCTGTGTTGTCATTAGACCATTAGGGTTCAGTTGTGTTTTACTGATGTACTGAACTCATATTTGGCATATTTCTCCTAATGGTAAATTATGAACATACAAACTTATGTGGTTGATTTAGTTTTGGTTTACATCCTCCCAAGTAGCTCCTGTTTCATCTACTAACCCCGAGGACTGGTGGACATAGCCTGGTTGATGAGTTAGCCTGGTTGATGAGTTAGTCTGGTTGATGAGTTAGCCTGGTTGATGAGTTAGTCTGGTTGATGAGTTAGCCTGGTTGATGAGTTAGTCTGGTTGATGAGTTAGTCTGATTAAAACAGACTACAGAGTCTCCATTCATTGTGAACCGCCTGCAGGGTTAGTACCAGTACCTGCTGTACATGACTTTAGTTTCAGGTGTATTTTAACACCGCGGGACTATAATGACAAGAGATCTTCTCTATGTTTCTTTTGTGTTCAAGAAACTATTTTTTAAACCAATAATGCACGCCTGCATTATCTTCAGTAATGGTCGGTAACGGAACTGCGTTGCAGACTGCAGCGGTTCAACACGACACGAGCGCTGTTGCAACAGGAAGTCCCTAACACGGAAGTGGTATTGTCTTTGTGTACCCCGTTTTATGGTTCTTTTATTTATCCAAACAACGTTTACTGAGTAAAGTCGTGTCGGTTTATTGGTGTTCATGGAAGTACTCGGACGATGCGGTGGTTGATGAGCGTGTATTCCGGTGGTACGGGACGTGTGTTCCGATGGTACGGGACGTGTGTTTCCTCGCTGTGTTAACGCGCTTCATCTCTAGTGTCCCGAGCGGCCTGCGAGACGCTTTACTCACTTCTACTCACTTCTACTACAAAACATCTCTTTCATTTAAAGCCGATAACTGTATGCAAGCTACGAATGGGACGAGCTAAAAGTTATTTGTTTTAAAAATGTCTGTTCTATTGTCTTCCACGGTTTGTTGTCTCCCATGCGTTCTTTAGTAAGTTCAGCTACAATCAGTCCACTACAATGAAATATTGAATGACAGTCTGCAGACTGGACATTTGAAGTGTTTTTACTAAATGGGTTTTGTCTGTAACTCTAGATCTCTTGCAAGGAGGTCAAACTCTGTAGAGGGGATGGATGAGCAGAAACCAAACTGCGAAGACAATGAGTCAGAACCAACAGGTAATACAATATACTTCCATTCCGTATGCTTCTTCCTAGATGTTTCATTACATTATATATGCTAATAATACTATGATGGTTGCTATATTATCTGCCATATATTATTGTAAACAATACAAACATTGTGTATGTATTGCTTTTACATTTATCCTCACCATATCTCATTTAACTTTTTAATTTTTTTTAAATCCCGTTCTCAGCTGATGACATCGCCCCTGCAAACCAGCCTCTCATATCTGGGGAGGAGTCGGAGGCACCTCCTCTTGAACGGGAGTCAGAGATGCCTCCAATTAAAGAGGAGTCAGAGATGCCTCCAATTAAAGAGGAGTCAGAGATGCCTCCAATTAAAGAGGAGTCAGAGACGCCTCTTCAAGAGGAGTCTGACACTAAGCCCACCACATCCGTGTAAGTCCTGGCCTTGTAAAGGCCTCAAAACTGTTCTCCAACTTGGCTAATGTTGACACTTATTTTTAGTCTATGTGTAGTAAACATGTAGTCTGGTATTGTACAGGGAGAGCACAAGGGCCTGCGCACTCTGTAACTGTGTGGAACGCAGCCTTCATGGACAACGAGAACTCCGACACTTTAGGCCGTGTTCGGAGCGGCCGACCCTGGAGTCCACAGCTGTGTCCCTGCCCGAGCCGGGCAACGATGACCTGTCTTCCATCGGATTCTCCGACTCCTGTTGTCTCGCAGCGCTCTTTGATGACTCGGGTTAGAATTTATGTGATCTTTTTTACTCCCCCACTTAATGTACATTTCCCAGGTTTTCAGTATTTGTCTTTGTGTTGTGGTTTAAATCCCATCCCCTCTGCGATCCCTAGCACTTAACTCTTCTGTTCGTACGTCCTGGCACTTTAAAATAGTACATAACATTGTGTAGCGTGGTATCCTGTCCTGCTGGTTACCAGCAAGGGGTAAACCTAGCAACTATTAGTGATGTTGTTGTTTCACTCTTTTGACAAATGTACCTATTGTAAGTTACATTTACATTTAGAGCATTTGGCAGACGCATTTATCCAAAGTGACTTACAAAAAAGTAACACATTTGTCGAAAGTTTCTTTGGACAAAAGTGTCTGCCAAATGCCCTAAATGTCCTGCTGTGTAAATGTTTTGCTGTGCGTTTGGTTGACAGGAGGGTGTTGGGTCCACCACTGGTGTGCAGTGTGGTCGGAGGGAGTGACACAGTTGGACAACGACCAACTGGAGAATGTGGACACGGTCGTTATCTCAGGGACACGACGGGTACGTGTCCTCTCTGATGGGCAATGTGTGGTAACTCATTAGGGTTGACACCAGAACAACAAAGTCCTAACCCTCTTCCATGTTGTCCCTCAGCATTGTGAATATTGTAAACGGCTGGGGGCGACGATACGATGTCATGCTGAGGGCTGCTCTCGGTTCTACCACTTCCCCTGCTCAGCAGCCAGTGGCTCTTTCCTGTCCATGAAGAAGCTGGCGCTCCTCTGTACAGAGCACATTGACAAGGCAGAGGAATTGGGTAAGAATATGACTCATTAAGGGTTAGGGTTAGGCTCTGGACACTCTGAACACCTGACTGCGGTGCTCATGCTGAGCTGTGTCTTACAGCAGCAGAGGAGGCATGGTGTGTGGTCTGCGACTCTGCGGGGGACCTTCTGGACCTCCTGTTCTGTACGGGCTGTGGGCAGCACTATCACGCTGCTTGTCTTGAGATCGGTGCCACACCCATCCAGCGGACTGGCTGGCAGTGCCCGGAGTGTAAAGTGTGCCAGACTTGCAGGTGAGTCCACACGTCACTGTGTCCTGACTGTGTCCTGACTGTCCTGACTGTGTCCTCTTTCTGTCCTCACTGTGTCCTGACTGTCCTGACTGTGTCCTCGTTCTGTCCTCACTGTGTCCTGACTGTCCTGACTGTGTCCTCGTTCTGTCCTCGTTCTGTCCTCACTGTGTCCTGACTGTGTCCTCGTTTCTGTCCTCACTGTGTCCTGACTGTGTCCTCGTTCTGTCCTCACTGTGTCCTGACTGTGTCCTTGTTCTGTCCTGACTGTGTCCTCGTTTCTGTCCTCACTGTGTCCTGACTGTGTCCTGTTCTGTCCTGACTGTGTCCTCGTTCTGTCCTCGTTCTGTCCTCACTGTGTCCTGACTGTGTCCTCGTTTCTGTCCTCACTGTGTCCTGACTGTGTCCTCGTTCTGTCCTCACTGTGTCCTGACTGTGTCCTTGTTCTGTCCTGACTGTGTCCTCGTTTCTGTCCTCACTGTGTCCTGACTGTGTCCTCGTTCTGTCCTCACTGTGTCCTGACTGTGTCCTCGTTCTGTCCTCACTGTGTCCTCGTTCTGTCCTCACTGTGTCCTGACTGTGTCCTCGTTCTGTCCTCACTGTGTCCTTGTTCTGTCCTCACTGTGTCCTGACTGTGTCCTCGTTCTGTCCTGACTGTGTCCTCGTTCTGTCCTCACTGTGTCCTCGTTCTGTCCTCACTGTGTCCTTGTTCTGTCCTCACTGTGTCCTGACTGTGTCCTCGTTCTGTCCTCACTGTGTCCTTGTTCTGTCTTCACTGTGTCCTGACTGTGTCCTCGTTCTGTCCTGACTGTGTCCTCGTTCTGTCCTCACTGTGTCCTTGTTCTGTCCTCACTGTGTCCTGACTGTGTCCTCGTTCTGTCCTGACTGTGTCCTCGTTCTGTCCTCACTGTGTCCTCGTTCTGTCCTCACTGTGTCCTTGTTCTGTCCTCACTGTGTCCTGACTGTGTCCTCGTTCTGTCCTCACTGTGTCCTTGTTCTGTCCTCACTACGCAACCTTTTGGTTTTACATCAGGTTTGCATCGTTTAAAATTTTTTTGGAAGGCATTTCTTTTATGTTCTATTTTAAGTTCAATATTGTGCCTGAGCTTTATTTGCATCAGAAGAAATGTGTTTTTAAAATGGACTTAAAACCCCTCCAGACAACCAGGAGAAGACACCAAGATGTTGGTCTGTGATGTCTGTGATAAGGGCTACCACACCTTCTGCCTCCAGCCAGCCATGGACTCCCTCCCATCAGACCCATGGAAGTGCAGAGTACGCCTGCGTTATTCAAAGCCTTTAGTTTCATGTCTAACCCGAACCCTTTGGACTGCTCATATGTGACCTTTTGTGTTTTGACCTTTTCAATCTCCTGTCCGGTTCTAGAGGTGCCGTGTGTGCTCAGAGTGTGGCGTCCGCGGGTTAACACCACCGGGTTCCAGCCAGTGGTTTGATAACTACACCGTCTGTGAGGGCTGCCAACTCCTCCGCAGCTCCACATGCACTGTGTGCAGTACATCTGCCATGTCCTCCGTCACCTTGCAGAGCTGTAGCACCTGCCACAGGTCAGTCCCAGATCCCTGTAGCACCACCACCAGGTCCCTGTAGCACCACCACCATCAGGTCCCTGTAGCACCACCACCACCATGTCCCTGTAGCACCACCACCAGGTCCCTGTAGCACCACCACCACCAGGTCCCTGTAGCACCACCACCACCACCAGGTCCCTGTAGCACCACCAGGTCCCTGTAGCACCACCAGGTCCCTGTAGCACCACCACCACCATGTCCCTGTAGCACCACCACCAGGTCCCTGTAGCACCACCACCACCAGGTCCCTGTAGCACCACCACCAGGTCCCTGTAGCACCACCACCACCAGGTCCCTGTAGCACCACCACCACCACCACCACCACCACCATCAC
>OMKP01065701.1:0-10779 GCA_900302375.1 Bathygadus melanobranchus | reverse complement strand
AAGACCCACCTATTCAGAGTCCACTTGGACTCTGAATAGCTTCACCTCCTGCCCACTTTTCCTCCCCAACCCTCTCCCCCCCCTACCCGATCAACTTAAACCCCACACCTCCTGGGTCCTTAGCACTTCCATATTTGTATGTCTTGGCTCTTTGTAGGATCTTGTAGGATCTTGTACGATGGTATGTCCCGGCACTTGAAATATAACTTAACTTGTGTAGCATCTTATCCTGGCTACCTGCTGTTGTACAGTAAGGAGCCAACCTAGCAACTGTAAGTTTGTAAACTTGCTCTATTGACCTGGCAACCAGGAATGCTTGTAACTTGTT
This sequence comes from Bathygadus melanobranchus, assembly GCA_900302375.1. NCBI lineage: Eukaryota > Metazoa > Chordata > Actinopteri > Gadiformes > Macrouridae > Bathygadus > Bathygadus melanobranchus. The sequence goes on along the minus strand of OMKP01065701.1, from coordinate 10,451 downwards.
CTGTTCTAATTGCACTCTACCTTCAGCGATATATTGTTGTCTCCCTCTTTCGACAAATGTGTTACTTTTTTGTAAGTCGCTTTGGATAAAAGCGTCTGCCAAATGCTCTAAATGTAAATGTAAATGTAATTGACAGAGCAGGTGGTAACAATGCTAGCATGCTAGCGCTCTCCTGAGTGTGTTTGGCAGTGGCTGGTTTAACCTGTGGACCTTGATCAGTCAATAGCCCACAGGTGTGCAGCCTCACCCAGCCAAATGAATCACTCTGACTCGGGCCAGGTGAGGCTGCTTAAACCAGGCACCAACCACACACGATCCACAGTCCCAAACAGAACTCGGGATCCAACTAAAGTAATAAACGTCCCCTCATCTACTTGTCTACCGTCCCCGACACCCGCAGTGTACTGAGATTCCCTCCACTCTCTGTAACAAGAGACATGACAAACCATCTCTCTACTGCTCTACCTGCCAACCAACCTCCACTTCCTCTCCCTTGAATATTTAAGTCGTCTTGTGCTTCTCACTGAAGGCTTTGTTGTCAAAGTCGTGCACAGCGTGTTTTGCGCATGACGAATGTGCATATGGCCAAAAGTAAATTTTCATAAAAGCATTTTGCTAAATGATGTCATATGATGGATTATGTGTCCGTCTGGTGTTCAACTGCAACAGAGTGATGCATGCTCACACACCTTTTAGACCATAGCACACACACAGACACACACACAGATACACACACTAATACACTTACACTTACAAACACGACACACACACATAAGTCACACACTAATACACTTACACACAGACACACACACACATGCTCACACTCTCACACACACTCAAACACGTACACTTACGTGTACACACACGCACACACGCACACACACACACACACACACTCAAATACACTAACACACATGATCCCTCACACTCTTCCATGATTCAAGGTATTTCCAATTCCTCCTCTCTGACATTTATCCATCTTTTTCTTCCTTTTCCTCCCTCCTTTCCTTGGTCTCTGTCAACCGAGGTGATGGAGTGTGTGTGTGTCTTATCGTTTGTCATGAAAATACGATTTTTGCCGCTTGATGGAAGAAAGCACGTGAAGGATGGTTGTATAGAGCAAGATTTCTCTTAATCGAAGGGAAAGCACAGTTTTCTGGGGAGGAAATACATCATTCATTTGTGGGGCTCGTCATTCATACGACTTAGAAACTAGATGCTAATTGGTTGATTGAATTCAGGAACTGATTTCACTGGTCCCTCTTAGGTGTAGTTTGGCTTTCTTTAATGTTTTGTTTTGGCCTTTTTCAACAGCCTTTATGCACATTGTTCACTCCCACCTCTCACGCTGATGCCCCTGACCGTCACACTCTATCTCTTATGTAAGTATTCATAAGTTATTGGTGTTTGTAATCAATATTGGTTACCCGTTCTCTACCATGTTTTGGTCCACTCTTTGTCATGGCCCATAGAGCCGGGACATGACATTGTATTTACTGTAAGCATCTTTCTACTCCAGAAAATATACTATCAAAAAATTGTGCTGCTTCGTTTGGTAACTATCAACTATTCGATTTAAACTAAAGTAGGTACAAACAGTGATGGAAGCCACAGGTCTGAATACTGCTCACCAATGATATCCTTGGATCTCAATTAAGTGTTACCTACCGACCTTGATTATATCAAGATAACCTGCTACCATACGTTCCCACAAGTCAAGCATAGCACAGGGAGACTTCAATCTCCATGCAGAGGAATGATTATTGAGGAATGTTACGAAAGCCAAATACATTCTGTGTGATAAAGTAGAAGTTCTACCATCAGAGAAATGCTGTTCATCCCTGAACAGCACTGACGTTCAATCTGTGAAAGCAGACAGAACTTGTTTACTACTTGAGTACACACTGTGTGTGTTATACAGTGGATACTACAGATCTCTTTAGATTAGCCCCTCCCCTTTCTTAGGGTTTTCTGTTTGCCTCCAGTGACCCACAGTGCACCTCTCTCTGTTTGTATCCTCCGAGCTGGGTTATCTCTTTGCCTTTGATGAATAAATATATTCTCTGTGCCGCGTCCTCAGTTGTTTTTTTCATCTATAATATCCTCACAAATTTCAAAATAATCCCGCCCTTCAGATAGAATTATATATTGTGTGTGTGTGTGTGTGTGTGTGTGTTCTTGGTAGTAGCAGCTTTGCTTGAAAAAGTTGAAATATTTGACTTCTCTGACCTAATTCAACATCACAGATCCTCTTGTCTGACTTCAACATCGGTCCGACACATCTCCTTCCATTTCCGTCTTCCAGCCATCTCCATTCTCTTATCTTTCATGAAAGCATCAAGCCTTTCTCTCCACTTGTTCACTCAGCCATACTAACCTTTTCACTGAGCCGTGGTCATGTGCCCCTTCCCTCATCTGACATTTTACTGAGCTCTCTTCCTTGGCCTTGTCACTTAATACCTACGTCTTCTGTGTAGCTCGCCTCTCGGCTGTCTCTTCCATACTCCTTATGTCTTAACAAGAACGCAATCAGTGATCCACCTCTGAGAGGCCATCTCTGTCAATGTGCTATGACTTACGCTAAACATTACCTGAAACAAATCAAAAACATGTGAAATCCTCATTCAATATTTATAACAGATGAATCGCTGCGCTCCTTATCTTCCTGGGAACCGTATGATTGCCACAGATATAGGAAGAAAGAGGAAAGAGGTGCATGATGGGATATCAGCAGTTCACACAGAAACCTTGAGGTATGTGACCCTGAGCGGGCTGGCCTCTCTACTTTGTGTTATGTTTACACGGCACCATATTCTTTCTGGAAAGCGGCAAAGACGCACTGGTGTCTTCATGTGTGTTTTTATCCTATTAGCGTAGTTAATGAAAACTCTTTATCACCTTCGCTACTTGTTGATATCAATATGAGCTCTCTCGTTTCTTGGATAGAAGTAGAGAAAAGCTGCCATCTGCTGGTACTGCCAGTTGACACTACGGCTGGATTCCGATTGTCGTGATTCGTTTCGAGCTTCCTGCTAAATCTACCGGTGTCTTCCTCGATCTCCATCGTACCCCGTTGTTCCAACTGTCGAATCGCTGAAGTGTTTTAGCTGGTTCTTCCACTATGTCATCAGACATGTACATATCACACCGCCGTATGGTCACACATAACAAAGGTGATGGGCTACAAAGTCTGAAGGTTGTGATTGGTCAGATCTTCAACAGTTGACGTCACCTTTAACGACACTGAAGCAGCTTTGCAATCGGTCCCAATTCCACACTGCTCCTTCATCATGATACAAGGCAGTATAAAGCGCTCAGATTCATGTCACCTCAGGCGCCACCATGCCCATGGCTGGCTCCCAGATCATGGTTCCTCCAGAGTTGTAGCACATCAAATCGACTATTGACCAATTAAAAGACAAAAGGTTATTCATCCAACGACTGCTTTCTCAATCACAGCACTGAGTGTGGCATGTCATGGCACTATGTCTCTTACAGGCACGCACGTTTGTGTGTGTGTGTGTGTGTGTGTGTGTGTGTGTGTGCGCGTGTTTGTTTTTGCACGTGCAGGTGTGTGCATGTGTCAGAAATTGTTGTTTTGTTCAAGCTATTGCAGTTATATCTGGGGAACACTAGGTCATGTATTCCATACTGGGAAACAGCAAATGTGGATTTTAACATGATGTTATTATCGTTAATTTACAAATATCACGAATCTTGCTTTTTCGTGTGAAAAATTCTTCACAGCATTTAGACATCTTTTAAACCCCTTTTCAATATGGTGTCAGTAAACTGTCCGTAAACTCCCCACATTCTGTCAGTCAATGCCAATACCTAAACGATTTATTTAACCGTTTATGGTCTGCATTTTGGCATGAACTGTTAAATAATAAAGTTTTTACATTTGAATCTTTCTATGTTGATGTGTGTGATGTGTAATTTTGAGTTTTGTAGCAGAGCACATCTGTCTCCAAGCTATGATTAATTTAATGATGGTATGGATGTGGAAATATTTCATACCAACCAGTTATATTATGAATTACTGTATGACAAATAAGATAAATTTTAAGGCAAATTTGTTCAATTAAAACTGTTGAAACATTCATTATTCTGTATATGCTGGTCATTTCCACCAGGTTTCCTCTGGCTTTTGGTTTTTTTTTAGTGGAGAGGAAGAGATCTTAGTACTAAAATAACTCCTTGAGAAAGTTTGCCTCAACTTTCCAATTAAAGGGGAATTTCACTTTAAAACACTGGGCTTTTGTGTGCACCCCAGGCAGTTTTTAGGATGCTTGCTTCAATATTTAGATATTCATTCACTCATTGTAAACACAGGTCCCTGTTTCTCATGACTGATATTGCCCTTGTAATGAATATGTCGGCATTCTAACAATTAGCTATTTCATTTTTAATGTCTAACGTAGACCTATTTCCCACATAGTAGTACGGTTTCAGTTTTTTTCCTCCTGTCGCGGCAAAATCAGGGAGAAGCGAAGAAAAACATTGTGTTAACTTGCGTTGAAGTCTAACAAATCAACATCTGCTAACTTTTGTTTGATGCTCGGATATCGGTCTAACATGGAGTTTGATGTTGAATGGGCTTCTATTGGATGTGGGGGGGGGGCTTGCTTGGTTATCAAATATGTAAATATTGAAACTAACCCTTGACATATACTGTAAAAGCCTGGGTAGGTGTGAAAATGACCCCAAAAGTGTTTAAAAGTGAAAGTATCTCCTTCTGAAGTGAAATGCTCCTCAGTTCCTTCAAAATATATGTTCTGTTCCTTGATTCCCAGGCGTACTTTGATGGCAGACATTCTTTGGGTTATATGCAACAGGCAGGGTGTTTGAGCCGCTGCATTCGCATGCTTTTATCTGGGTTGAACAATTATTAAAGGAAACTTTAGAGCAAGTCTAGTATAGTGAGAAATGAATTACAATTACGTTGGGGTTTGCCCTTGAATTAACATTAAATTGCGAGGGTAAATTTGGAATGGAAAGATAGAAGGAGAGACAGGGCTTTGGGTTCAGATAGCAGATAATACCAATTTAGATATGACTTTAATCGCTGACTCTGCAAAGCTCTTACTCAAGACTGTCTGTCTCTCTCTGCCTCTCCCTCTCTCTCTACCTCTTTCTTTCTCTGCCGGCCTACCTCGTTCTGCCACGGTCTCCACTGTCCGCCACGGTACAGGACCACATGGCGGCCGGCCAGTCTGTGCATTAGAGATCATTACCTGGCGTAAGATCAGCTCAGCTTCTAATGTCTCGCGTCTGGGAAGGAAACTCTTGTTAGTTTTAAATGAAGTGGACACGTTGGCATTAGATGGATCCTACAGCTGTCCTTTTCTAAGTGGGACCTCATTAGTCTTTTAACAAAAACTTATATGTACGATAATCGATAATACATCGGTGTACGCTAAATGGTTTTAAGGCACATTGTGGGAACAACCAAGTCGGCTAGTCACGGTATAAATTACGGGGTGAGGTAAGTGAAGGTTATGGCTCCATCGCCCGCCGTAACTCATTACAAAGTATCAAAATGAAGCTAGATTTGAGGTCGAAATGCTTTGCTATGATGGTTATTGTGTTCAAAAGGATCACACCATGTCATACAGTTTGGATAGCAGGTGAATTTAAACGAGCCGAACTACATGTGCAATACACGGTTTTAATGCAAACCTGCCGGCCAGTCAGAAAAGTTGTATTGTTGTATTGGAAGACTGAAAGTCAGCCAACCAATGTTCAGGAACAGGAACAGGAAACACTGCGTAACTCCGCCCCTCACACGGCGCTGTGCAGTCTCCCCCAGAAGTTTGGCTACAGCATTGTCGAACCTCTGGAGCTGAGATCATGTATACTCTAATATCTGTCTTTGGGGAAGCTGTTAGAGTCTAACTGCTTCCCCAAAGACACAATTTAGAAGATATTAATAATAATATTAAGAACAGTACATCATCCATTTGCAGGGAGTATGGAAAGTATATTCTGGTTTTGTGTTTGTGTCTGTCAGACAGAGAGAGATAGAGACTGAAGGAGGTGTTAATGTTCCAGCAGACAGACCAACAAACAAGCTGTGAGCTTCACATGAGGGTAGCAATCTATTGATCTGAGCCAAAGGCTAAATAAACACTGGGGCATGGAAGGGAATAGACCCCACCCCCCCCTTCATAAATCCACGGATAATTTCCTGTGTACTCAGATCAACCAACACACACACACACACATGACCCCAACTCCCCACACGCACACACAAACATATACAAAACCCCACCTCCACACACACACACACACACATCCATAACATAGACTCACGCACATTTGCATGTGTATTTTTGTCTCAGTTATGCTGTAATTCCACTCCAAGGTGACACACACACACACACGCTAACCTGCGTTGTGTGTCGACGTGTGCGCATGGTCATTTGACTGGTTTAATGCCGTCCCATATATCAACCTTTTAGGACCCTGCAGCTCTCAGTGACCTTGCAGGGGCTCGGCAGACACACTGAGCACATCAACACCCTCTATGGGTGGGGGATTTTACTTGGTCTGGTCCCCAGTTTGTCTGACCAGCTGGGTCATTGGATTCACGCCTCGTGCTCAAGGGCAGGTTAGCCGTTACCGTTAAAGGAGAGGAGATGGTCTCTGCTTTAAACTAACCCTCACTACACTTCACTACATGCACACACACACACACACACACACATAGGCATGCACATAGGCATACGCAAACACAACAATATAAAACACAATGTCTTTGTGTGTATTTAAATTTTGCACTGCCTTAGCCTCACGAGGACATCCAAATATTCAAGTTTGTGTTTCGTAATGAATATCAGCCTGGCCTCGGCAATTGACTTCCACATTTCACACTTCCACACTTTTTGAAATGGACGATTTTGTCCACATCACTTCTTAAAAGCGTAATTTGTTACAAATGTTCAGAAAAAAATAGCAATATAGAAGCGCTAGCTAACAAATGAGAACGGTGTTTATTTGCGCAATAAGAAAACATACAGTTCAATGTAAATGTAGAAGAAACAAATGCGCATTGTCCAAAAGTAACATAAGGTCAACAAATCCCAACCAGCCGGCTGATTCAAAACGTGACCTTTTGATGCACTGTTATGCTATTTCCTTCTCACCGCAACGATCGACTCTGACCTCACGCCGACCCCACCGTTGCATTGCCTAAAATCGCATTTTGAAGACCGCTTAAAAACAAATTTTTGAATCCGAGCTGTTTACACCCACCGCTGTTCAACACAAAGCTGAATGCTTTTCTCAGGTGCCATCTTTTGTTTTTTAAATTGGTTTGCTTGTTTACGTCGTCGTGACCTGAAACTAGCACCGGTTGGTCCTATCATTTTGCCATTTTTTTTTTAGAGGCTTTCAAAGTGCTCGAGGCTAAACTGATCTGCAGAGAGAAACAGAACTCACCAGATATTGAACTGTTTATATGCATATCGCCGTTTAAAGATAATGTTCCTTTCCGCGGCATGCGCGCGTTGCCCTGTTCCCCACAGTGCTGCTATCTCTTTGCTGCGTGTACAGCTCTAAACAGGCCACTCAAATCCTGCATAAATCAGCAGCTGCACACATGGAATAAATAGAAGAGCAACAAAGGGTAATCAGCAATAAGCAGCGATACAGTAACCGTCTCTGACGCGTCAACTCCAACAGCCTCCTCCATCGGTTTACCGCGCTACACCTGCACCACCTGCCAGCTGTCCTCCCCGCCCTCCGCTACCTGTTAATGGGTTGCGGTGCAACAGTCTGAACCCATCTCCCTTTCTTGGACGTTTACCTTTTAGCTTCCACCGAATCGCCACGGCTGCGGGGACATCCAAGGGCGGCCGACGGTGTGTGGCGGACTGCGTCTTTTCCTCTGGAACAAAGTGTTGCCCTGCGCAAGGGAGTCACCCGCCCCTGACAAGCTCCCAGCCCTGGCTGCGCTTCTTCTGCTACACTACCATTTACTACCCCCTCCTCTCTGCCCACAAGATTGATTCATTGTACGGGAGGAAGAGATGAGCAGGTGGGGATTGGGCCGCACGTACGGGGAGACAGTGGGCAGAGATTGTGTGTGTGTGTGTGTGAGGCAGAGGCAGACCGGTGAATAGACTGGAGCGATTTAGATTAAGAATGGGCATTTGATGGAGAGCGATGGACACTTTCCTATCTGTACGGCTCATTGATGTATCTCTTTGTCCGGTCAAACGCAATGGCTGAGATGTGCTTAACCTCGCCTCGTCAAGGGTCATGTTGCCATGTTGTGTTTTGTGTACATATCTGCGCAAACGTGGACTGAAGTTCTGGCTGTCCTCACCTGGGCAGGTTGTTTAGGTTCATGCAACTTTTTTTTCTCCACCTGCACCCCCCTGTAATTCAAGACGCTGGTTTAGGTTCCCCTGAACACATGGACAACATTTGGGATAGCGTCTGTGAAACACGGTTTAATTGTATTGTATAATGAGTGCTAGAAACTTCTTCTATTCTAATTGTACTGTACCGTCAGCGATATATTGTTGTTTCCCTCTTTCGACAAAAGTACTTATTGTAAGTCGCTTTGGATAAAAGCGTCTGCCAAATGCCCTAAATGTAAAATGTAAATGTGTAATTGACATGACTGGTATTGCATCTCTGTGTCCTTACGTGAAACCTTCTATTATGGTGAAGTGCTTTGATGTCAGCTACAAAGTGAAGCCTCCAGCTACAGCCACCATGAACTTGAGCAGGATTCAACGGTGTGCGCATTTTCACTGACCAGGATCTGTGGCAAGATGTGGACAACACTCAGACAGAACGTCAGATAGAATGTCCCTCGCTTGTTAAACTTAAAAATGAAAAGAAATTTTGTTTGTATGGCTTTCAATGGCCGGACATGTTTCTTCTGTACATCGTCTGCTTATACCATACACATTTGGGCAGACACGCCCTCACAGAGTCAGCAACTAGATGGAGAGAGAGTCGCTCTACAGTCAACTACCATACATCTGATGGTGGGCACATGGGGTCATGCGCAAGAGAGAGGACGAGATAGAGTGACAGAAACTGGGAGTGTGACAGAGGTATAGAGAGAGAGGGGGAGAGATACAGAGAGGGAGAGAGTAAGGCAGAAAGAGAGGGGGAGAGAGGCAGAGGGGGAAAAGACTGAGAGGGAGAGAGTGAGGCAGAGAGAGAGGGAAAGAGGGATGGATAGAGATGAGAGGGAGAGGGAGGAGACTGAGATGGAGAGAGAGGGGCCAGAGAGAAAGAAGAGAGAGAAGAGGAAGAGAGGGAGACGGAGAAGGAGAACAGAGCCCAGAGGGTTTGTCAGTGTCCCACGGTGTGTGCAGGCATCCATTCATGAATGTTTTAAGGCGCATCGATGTGAAAACGTTTGCCCGGCAAAAGACCTCTGGTGCGGTCAGCGGCGCCTCTGTGTGGGGTCTGATGGGGGAGGAATAGACAAGGATTCTGTCTCTGTGTGCCCAGACAAGAGGAGGATGCGGAGGAGGGTGGTCGGTTCAGTGTTGATGAGATGATGCTTCGGTATGAAGAGTAGCCTTCAAAGAGATGATGTCTGGCGCCACAAGAGATGAGAAGAAGTAGAGAGATGAGATGAAGAGAAAAAAGAGGAGAGGGAGAGGGAGAGTCGGGAGGGCAAGAGAGAGGAGAGATGATTGGAGGAGAGACGAAGCAGCGCAGAGTGCAAAGGGGCCACTTATGTCAACGTATCTTCTAAATACAGGACATAAGTGGCTTGTTTTGAGATGCTAAACATTGAGCAACTGCTGAATGTTGATAGTGTTTGCAGAGAGAGAGAGAGACAGAGAGAGACAAAGAGAGAGAGATTTGGCAGGGAAGTTAACAGGCAATCCAATGAAATTGGCAGGTCTTCAGAGGTGTGGAGCCAGGGGTGGAAATAGAATAACTGTTCGTCTAGAAATAAAGTAAATCCGCACACACACACACACACACAAGGACCACAACAGAAATAAGTTTAACTTTATTGTGTTCATCCTCGATGTTCACAAGTGTCTTGGTGTAGTCTAAACTAAAGTCAAAAACACAGGTTTGTGTGTGTGTGTGTTTTGCAGTGAAAATGGATCATATTTGTTAATGTTGGGAATGGATATATAACCCAGCATTCTCTTCTGTGTACCTGCGTGAAAGTTATTCTGTGTTTGTTATCTATTTGCCTTCAGTCAAATAGATGCCCCCCCAACACACACACACACACACACACACACATACACACACACACACACACACACACACACACACACTATACACTAAATACTACACACTACACACAAGACATTGTATCTTGTAGCTCGTGTAGAAACGGCAGCTCGCTCCGTCAGTCTGCTCTCAGTCACAGACAAATGTAACTCCCTCACTTCTCACTGTGACACCGCCAATCTGTCACCACACACACACACGCACCCTCACACACACACACA
>OMKP01065655.1:8733-28997 GCA_900302375.1 Bathygadus melanobranchus | reverse complement strand
CCATCTCCCCCTTCCCACCCTCTCTCCCTCCACCCCTCCCTCCTTTCCTCTCGCCTTCTCTTTCTCTCCTCCTTTCCTCCTCTCCTACTCCCCTCCCTTTCTCTCCTCTCCTCTCCCTCCCTCCCTCCACGAGGGGGGAGGGGGGATATCCGATGACTGGGTTGATGTCTACGTTGGATGGACAGTAAAACTACATCACCTGTTGATGTATTCATACACTGATTGTTATGCCTTCCATCTGCCTCGTCACACGTCGAAGCCTTCATCCACAGATGGACGACTGGAAGCTTTTCTGCGTTACATCCCCTGCTGTGTGCTTCTAGGGCTTGTTTTACAACCCATAACAAAACAAATATTTGCTTTCCTTTCTTTACCTTTCTTGGATGTGGAGAGGTGGCCCAAATCTAGCCAGATCATGAAACGGGTGTAGGGGTTTGTTGGGGGGTAGGAATGGGGGGCAGGATAGTCATGGTCAGGGTGTTCAAAGCCATACGTCTACCAGTAGAGATGCTTTGGATGAATGCATCTGCTAAATAATAAAATATCTTAAATTAGTTGTTTTTAATAGACCATGCTCTACATGTAGGTGGATTTGTGAGGTAAGGTGGAGTACGGCAACGTTGTGGAGAGGACAGTACAACGAGTGAACAAGTCTTGCTGTAGTTGCCGACGAGAGGGGAGTGGCAGCCTCTGTGTTTCTGTCCTGGAACACTATTGTCTGCTCTGTTGTTTTGGTGTTGTGTTGTTAAATGCGGTAGGCGCGGCTGCCTTTACAATCAGGCGTAGAACAGGGGCAGCCCTGGGACCCTCGGGGGTCCTGTAAGCATGTGGCAGGCCCACTTCATCACCTCACCCAGCATGAACCCTGGCTGAACCTGGGCCAAACACCACCGGCCTACCCCACCCGCATCGCTCCCCTTGTCCCCTCTCTCTCTATCCTCTATCCCTCTCTTACTATCCCTCTCTTCCTTCTCCCTCTCACTTTTTTCTTATTTTTCCCTCTCGCTCTTTGTCTCTCTCTCTTTCTCTCCCTCTCGCTCTTTGTCTCTCTCCCCCTCTTTTTCCTTGTCTCTCTCTCTTTGACTCTCTCCCTCTAAGGTCTCTGTTGCCCTGCCCAACATCACAATATCTTTACTACTTTAATAAGAGCCTCTCACCCCCTGCCTGGCTGCACACACACACACACACGTGTTATATGGATTGTTATGTAGTTGTGTCTTTGTGTATCTGCATTGTTTTGTTGACTGTTGTGTGGTTGTAGTGTAACTGCCTATTGTTGTCTTGGTGTAATTGTGTTGTGTTGTACAGCGGCGTCCTCTTGTTTTTGCCATGTGTTGTTTTGTCGGCATGGAAACGTAAAGTCCACAGGTGGCAGAAAAACACAGAGAAATATAACGTGTTGTTGTTTGTAAAAATATTTCTCCCCACCTTCCCTCCCCTCTCTGTCTCCCCCCTCTCTCTCCCCTTCCTCTCTCTTTCTCTATCTCTCTGTTGATCTTTATATTTTACTACTGTGTGACAGGCTCTCTCTATCTTTATTTCTGTTTTTCTGCTCTCCCTAACCTCATACACTATCTCTCTCTCCCTCCCCCTCTCTCACCCCTCCTCTCTCTCTCTTCTCTCTCCTTCTCTCTCCCTCTCTCCTCTCTCCCTCTCTCTCCCTCCCTCTCTCTCTCTCCCTCCCTCCCTCTATCTCTGTCTGTCTCTCTCTCCCTCCCCACAGCTCGTCCTAACCACCAGCGACCCATCCCGTCGGAGATGCCGCTCGAGGGGAGGGAGCATTCAGGGGGGGCGGTGCCACGGCCCAGCGACCTGCCCTACCTCATCGTGGGCGTGGTCCTGGGCGCCTTCGTCTTCATCATCGTGGCCTTCATACCCTTCTGCCTGTGGAGGACCTGGACCAAGCAGAGTGAGTAGCACACAACCATATTGTACCTATGTCGTTCATTTAAAACAAAAGAAAATAAACATATATAGATCGGTGGATAGAATGTATATATATATTTAGATATATAGATAGATAGATAGATAGATATTTAAGATTTCATAATAAGATAAGATTTAATAATATACTAATATACTGCTATCTGTATTTATAATATGAGAGGATCAATGAAATAAATATATAAAGATATATATAGAATAGATATAGCAAGGATAAAATATCAAATATGAAAACAAATAAAAATATGTCTTCTATCTAAAAATATATATGAAAAATATATTGATGTATACTGTATATATAAAATATATAAAACAAATGTGCACAGAGCATTGAGTTAGACCCTGTAGCTAGGAAGAGCAAAATGGCCGAATGTCCTGGCGTTCCATGGGCCCCACAGTTCCACAATATCATAACGCTGGACGTCTCTTCTTCTGTTCAGAACAAATTTCGGACCTGCGCTTCCTGTCGGTAGCACCGGCTGTAGCTTCCTGCCAGTACACCATGGTCCCGCTGCAGGGGATGCCCCTGGTCCCAGGACACTGCCCCCTGGACCCCCACAGCGTGCCCCCGCACCACCACACCGGCTGCCCCTCCAACGGAGAGTTCATCCCCAACGGCAAACCCCACCACCTTCCCCCTCCACACTGCCTCCCGGGATTCCACCAGGTCAGAAACAAACAACATTGATTACATTTACTTAATTGGCATGAGAATTATATAACATAAAGCTCAACAATAGTTCATGTAGATGTGTAAATTTGATGTATAATAATATATAATATAATATAGTAACATATAATATAATATAGATGTTCATACATGACAATAACACATAAGACATGAAATATCTTTTTTTCTGTTGCTCATATTTCATATGATTTTTGTCACAGGAGGAGATGGACTGCGATATGGAGTGTGACACACTGCTGCCACAGCACATGTCAAACAGACACCTGCCCGTGTACCACTACTCGACCAGGTACAAATACCACCACTACTATTACTACCATGACTGTGTGCTGTGTCTGTTTTGCCTTGCTCAACCCCTGTGGAAGTCACCGAGTAGTGAGTTTAGTCAGAGTAGTAGAACAAGAACTAGGGCTGATACTAGAGCGTTCACAAAAAGCACATCTTGGCTCTCTGGTTATTTGAGATCCAAATACAAATCCATAGCATTCACTTCATAATTGACAAACTAGAGGGCTCAGGAGATAGAGTGGTTGTCTGGCAACCGGAAGGTTGCTAGTTCGATCCCTGGCTCCCCCCTAGCCTAACCCTAACTGCTTCCGACGAGCTGGTTGTTGCCTTGCATGGTTGACTCTGATTACATCTTATCTTAAACCAGGACTGATTAGATGGAATATATATATTTATATAGAAGAAATGACCACGTGTAGAAGTTACTAGACATTGTTTCCCTCTTCTGCCTTAGTGCCCCTGAGCACCACAGACAGGATTTCTGCCCGGCCGACGACTCCACTCTTCAGCTTCTCCACTCATCTCATCAGCCAATCAGCGTACAGGATATAGAGGATGACGCACACTTTTATGGGGATAACGAACCAGAGGAGGGCATCACTAAAGGTATTTGTTCAACCCCACATACAGTTGCCATTGGTTGCCCATAAAACAAACAATGTTACGACTACACATTACCATTCAAAGAAAGAACATTATAAAATAACATTTTACGATTTCCTATTGGTAAACATGGCAAGATAAATATACATTTTAAGTTGCTGATTGTTTTGTTCCTGTCTTTGTTGCAAATTCAGACACCTCCTTCCCTCACCTGGCCCTCGAAGACGAAGGAAACTTCACCGCCTCTTCCTCAGCGGCCACTACGCCGCAATCCCAGAATGCATCACTTGAGGAGGTGGACATCGTCCCCAGCGAAGCCACGCTCGACGACGAAGGGACGTGCGACTCGACGGACGCATGAGAGAGAGAGACAGTTGGAAAATTACAGAGGAGAAGAAAAAAATATATTTATTTTTGTATCACAGATATTTATATATTTATGCATTTTGTACATAAATATGTTTGTAATACCTGTACATACGTTTTTATTTTCATATTGAAAAGGACTCTTTAAATAAGCTTCCTCACATTATTGAGATATTATTCTTCTTCTGCTTTTAAGATGTGTCAGTGGGACCTTAAAGTATAAACACACAGATCCCCAGTAATTCAGCACTTTGGATTCAGGCCCGCCGCAAATCATTCCTCAAAGTCAACATTTCGTTTCATAGTTGAATATTAGCCCGTGTTTTTCCACACGCCAGTGAACAAAGGGACCATGTGAACTATCCTCATGCTGTCATTTTCCTCTTCTTCCCTGCAGAAAGGTTTCCGAGGTACATTTTGTCGACCGGTGTATAGAAATAACACAAATGTATTACGTGTCGCGCGCCATTAACAAACCTATTAACGTGTATGCAAAACAAACAAGTGTCAAGTTTCAGTAGTCTAGTGTTCAAAGAGATGATATATATTGTACAGTTATTTATTTTCTAGCATCATGAGTCGTTTTCCTTTTCTTTTCTTTTTTTAAATCACTGAATGGGAGAGATTCTGGAAATTGTCATTTTTGTTTTGTTCCACAGTCGTACATAAGCTGAACTCTGAACTATTCTGAAACCATGTGTTTACTGTTTTTGCTGGGTCACCAAATGCCTACCATATGAGGGAGCTCTGGTGCAGGGCTGTGTGAGTGTGACACCTCCCTCAACATGGCAGGAAAAATATTAAGTATTAGCCTCTGCCTGAGGCCAGCTGCCATCCCGATGAAGGAGATCCCGAATCTACGTCCCTTACGAGTCTAGCCATCGCCATGGTTACGCATGCTGGAGCACTATTACTGTAAATAAAGCTTATCTTAAAATTGTTTTTTGTGGGTTTTTGTGCACTGAAATTGATTCATTAATTAGTGTTTTCTAAGCGCTGCAGTACAGTTAGCTAGGTGTGTTTATTCGGTTCATTATGTCGATCACAAAACCTTTGAGATGGGAGTCAAACTGTAGTCACTACAATGTCCTGGCACCTGGCTTGTATGTAAAGTTATTTAGATGTATTGTCAGGTTCAGGGGTTCGATTCCCACTGAGAACACCCACCCACTCACTTTGTGCTATTGCAAGACACTTGGCATATGTATATATGTATTATAGATGATAATGTCCATTTGATATGTCATCTATTGCTTTTCAAATCTAACTCATTTTGGGATGTCCTAAAAGGCAAAATGTGAAAAAATACAAATAGCTTAATGTGGCCTTAAATTACACTAAATAACAGTTATGAGAAAAAAATAATGAACTTAACAAATTGAATTGTCCTTCATTTTTGTTTTTAATTTTACATTTACATTTAGGGCATTTGGTCGACGCTTTTGTCCAAAGCGAGTGAAACAATATATTGCTTATTTTAGTTATTTTTGTTTGTTTTAGGATAAAACCTACAACCAAACCCTAAAGACAAAATCAAACCTCAAAACCAAACCCTAACCCTAATACTAGCTCAAATTTTTGCCTTCATTTGAGTTTTGATTGTTTTTAATGTCCCCCCTCAAATTGCTTTAGTCGTGATATTCTCAACACAGGATGTCCTTGTGCTGTAGAGGCGATGTTCTGATCAATTTCTGATCAATCTGACTTGTGTTGGCGACCTTCGCTCACATTAAGTTATGTTGGCTGCTTTCGTGCCTAATTTCTACATTTTTCAGTAAGAATTCTCCGTTATGCTTTCCGTTTGAGGAGAGCCCATACGGTGACCGCCACACTAACTTCACTTCATATTTAAAAGCAGTTAAAGGCCATTAAGGTTCCATTCATCTTCAATGGGGGATTTTTTTTTTTTGTATAAACTTCACATTGTTTACACTTATCTTCATACCTCTGAGAGTAACTATGGGCTTAGTTTCATTTTCACTTTGTTTGGAGTCATTTCGATTAGAATAGGCTAGAATAATTTTCTTTTCACCACCTATGGTGCTCTGGATATTTTGAAAAGGTTTCAGGTTAAGCCTGTTTGGAGTAGTCTACATAAGCCTACATTTTAACGCCTCCATATGTTGTGGACTAATATCCAATATGACTGAACTGAATGCTACAATCGCCACCTAGTGGGCAACGAGTGAAATATCCCATACATGAACACACATACACACACCCCCCTCGTTGATAAAAAGGCTGCTTATAAACTTTATTAATCAACTTTGTATTTACAAATACATACATACTCTTATATGAAACATTGGTATTTACAAAATAGCTCTTCAGAAAATGGATTCTGTACAGTAAACCCTGATATAAGTTAGTAAATTACATTTCTGGGTACATTATTTAACAAAACTGATTAACCTCAGTTTGAAACCTAAATGTGTTTCACTACAACATAGTGTAACCAATGTATTACATAAGTTACTTATTTGTGTCTCCACCTAAAGAAGTAAAAAACAAACAAAAAAAAAGAAATATGGACCATTATATGTCTATGGAAAGAACGAGTCGATGTATTTAAACAAAAAAACACCAGCTTTGATTGGGACTTCCTGTCAACCCTGACCCATATTGTTTGATCTGTAAAACCAATCCCCACCCCCAGTGTCCTCAACTGCAACGGAAGCCTGACCACTACGTTGCCCGCGGCGACACGCGACAAACAGGCCAGGCCAATCAAACAGCGGAGCTGCCGTCGTGGCCGAGGATGTGGCTGATGTTGTGCGCGGGCCGGTTGGTCTGCTTGCCCGAGTCGGCGGCCGAGGCGTTGGACAGGGACAGCAGCGGGGACATGGGCATGGAGGAGCCGTCGCTGGGCATCGCCGCAGCGATCTCCGGGAAGAGCGAGGTGAGGCTGAAGTTGGACAAGTGCGGCGTGATGCCCGACGAGTTGGCGATGGGCATGGGGGGCATCTCGGGCAGCAGGGGGAAGCTGGCCTGGCCGAAGCCCACGGGCCGCGGCGGGGACAGGATGGAGCCGAAGCGGTTGTTGAGGGGCGCGGCGCCACCCTTGTCGCCACCGGGACTGGTGAACATCTGGTTGGAGAAGTACTGCAGCTGGATGTCGCTGGGCAGGCTGGGGTGGGCTGCCGTGGAGTACGACGAGTAGAAGGAGGGCAGGGTGTTCTGCGCCTCCACGGGCAGGAGGGCCGGCGTCCGCGAGGAGCCCGGCTGGCTCGTGGGCGGGATGAAGGTGGAGTTGGTGTTGATGGGCGGAGGCGGAGGAGGAGGGGGGTTCATCCCTCCCTCGCCGATGAAGGGGAAGCCGAAGTTCTGGGTGAGGTGTTGGTCGGGGACCAGGTTGTTGTCTCCGTCGTTGAAGCGGACGATGCTGCCGCGCCGTGCATCCCCTCCGGACTGAGGTCTGCCCAGCAACCCGCCGTCCCCTCCGGACTGAGGTCTGCCCAGCAACCCGCCGTCCCCTCCGGACTGAGGTCTGCCCAGCAAGCCGCCGCCCCCGGAGGGCAGTGGCAGGTGGCCGTCCGGCTCGAAGGGGTTGGTGGGTCTCAGCATGCCTGAGCGCAGACGCTCCCCGGGCCTCAGCTTGGAGGGCTGGTTGTCCTGGCCGAGGTGTCGAGAGCGCTGGCCGACGGAGGCCTGGGTGCGAGAGGTGGTGGCGGTGGAGGAACGGCCGCCGGGCTCGGAGCTGCCATGTGGGGTCGGGGGCTGGGGGAGACCGGTCGCTCTCACACCGGGGCTTCCCCCTCCGTGCATGTTCCCGCTCACCTGTGGAAGGTGGCCCTTGCCGCCGTCCCCCAGCCTCATGGACTGTGTCTTCTGGCTCTGTGGTACACTGGGACCGGAGGCCTTGGCCTGCATGTCCCCTGTGGAGGCACCGCTCACACAGCTGTACTCCATGATGCTGACTGGCGGGCAGCACTGCACCGAGCGCTGGTGTCCAGTCTGCTCAGGCAGGTGCGGGGACAGCAGGTTCTGCATGAAGCTCTGGTGGCAGCCATCCTGCTCCCGGGGCAGCCCGCTGCCTCCTATCCCTGTGCCCTGAGACCCAGGGTGGGCTCCGCTGTAGCCCCCACGAGACCTGCCGTCCCCTGGAGGACCCACGCCCATCCTGAAGCCCCCCTGCTGCTGCTGCTGCTGCCCTTGAGGGCCTCTCTGGGTGGGGGGCACTGTTTTAGGGGTCATGTCTCCTACACGGGACACCTGCTCCTCAAAACCACCCAGTTGATGTCCTCCTCCTCCACTGACCATGGACTTAAACGGAGGGCATTCGGAGATGCGCTGCACGTCGGAGGAGACCGGGTGTTCGTGAGGGAGGCGGTTCTGGCCGTTGTGTCCTATGCCGGCCTTCCCCCGGGACGTGTCTATGTAACCCCGCAGGTCTGGCTGCTCCTGTGCAGAGCCGCGACCCGTCTGGTGATGCAGGCCCATGCGTTGTTGTTGCTGCTGCTGCTGCTGCTGGTCAGCGGTGGACGGGCTCTTGCCGATGAGGGCCTCGGCAGAGTAGCTGGAGACACGGTGGCGCTCCTGGCGGGAGGGGGCGCAGGCCATGTCAGGGGGGCGGGCGGCGGCGTTGCTGGGCTGGGTGATGAGCTGCTGCTCCAGGCTCCTGGAGCTCATCAGCCTCTGCATGGTGTTGTGGTCCTGGCCAGACTGAGGGCAGAAGACCGGTGGAAGAAAAGGAATTGCATTACCTGTTTTGAACAAAGCCCATACATACCCAATATAGCCTATATATACCAAATATAGCCCATATATACCCAATATATGTTGTCAAATGTAAAATGAGCGAACCATGAAACAAAAAAGCTTCCCATATGCCACATCCTATGGCAAAACGGACCCACCTTGAGGTGCTCCTGCTGGGCCAGATGCCCAGCATGGTGGGCCCTGGGTCCCCCTGCCTGGCTCTCGCAGCTCTTCTCTGGGTGCCGCGCCCCGAAGTGCTGCTGCTGCTGCTGCTGCATCTGCTGCTGGAGGTGCTGCTGGTGTCTGGAGTGGGAGCTCTGCTGCAACTGTAATTGTTGTTGTTGGTGTTGTTGTTGTTGTTGTTGTTGTTGATGTGTTTGTTGTGGATGCTGCGGTTGCTGTTGATGAGGCTGCGGATGAGACTGCTGATGGCTCTGCTGTTGGTGTTGGTGGGATTGCTGCTGGGCGTGCTGTTGTTGTTGTTGACGTTGTTGTTGTTGTTGCTGCTGTTGTTGTTGTTGGACCCCTGGCTTCTCCATGTGATGCTGCTTCTGCTGCAGGCCTGCAGACGAGCCACTCTGGTTGCCTCTCACCAGCCCCCTCTTCTTCTGCACGTGCTGATGTTCCTGCTGCTGCAGTGCCCTCTGGTGGAGCGAGTGGAGCTGTGCAGGGTCAGGCTGGGTCAGGTGGTGTTGGAGCTGGTACAACTGGTGCCTTTGTTGTTCCTGTTGCTGCTGCTGCTGCTGCTGCTGCTGCTTCATGTAAGGGTTTCCACCGAGGTGTTGGCCAGCCTGGGAGGAGGTGTGCTGGGGGTGTCCTTGTGCAAGATGAGGAACGACAGACTGGTTCGGTTCTGGTGGTCCTTGTGGTGGACAGTGGCCGTCAACGGGGCGCAGTACGGTGTTCATGAAGGAATTTGAGGTGAACAGGGAGCCCGCACCATCAGGGTTAATCCTGCTCATGATGGCTGAGGAACTGGGGGGAATCTGTGCCACCATCATCTGGCTATGGTCGGGGGCTTTAACCTCCATGCGGCCCAGCCCAGGGGCAGACTGGGGGCACAGCTTGGGCCTCTTAGCAGAGGTCAGCATGGCCTCTTCCTGGGTCTGCCGCTTGGAGACGTGTTTGACGTGGCGCTCACCCACACCAGTCTGACTCCTCATGAGGGCATTCTTCAGAGGGGTGTAGTCGTTGAGCTGGACCGAGGCCGAGCATGGTGTCAGGGAACTGTTGGATGACTGAGACAGGTGGCCAGCAGACCCCACAGGTGAGGGGACGGAGGCCTGCTGGCCTGAGAGATTGGGGGAGCCTGGGTAGGGCTGTTGGTTCGAGTTGGGCCTTATAAGATTGTTAACACTCAAACTGGTCCCACACTGGGACTGAGCCTGTGGGTGGGACTGTGCCTGGGAGTAAGAAATACCTGGGGGATGTCTGGTTCCCGTTGGCCCAATAATGGTCCCCTCCCCAGCCTGAGCCCTAACAGACCCCTGGCTAGGAGGCTTGGCCACTGCAGCCTCCATGGGTTTGGTCGTCCTAACCGGTGCAGCAGAGCCTCTCTCTTGGCTGGCAGAAGACAGCGGAGTCTTGGGGGGTTCCCATGCTATGGTGGTGGAGATTGCCGGAGCACTGTGGTCCACAGGGCACCCAACACCTCTCCTCCCAGGGATTTCCTGCTCCAGCATGGCCAAAGCCACAATGTCGGCCTGCTCAGACGTAAATGTAAATGTGCCGAAGGAACCGGATGAGGCACTGATGCCGTGGCCCTGAGGAAGCATGGAAGCTACAGAAAAGCCCCTTCCACTGCCCCCACCCACAGACATTGGGGAGTCCGTCTGCCGACTGGCTGACATGTGATGCTCCAAGGTGTCTTGGTGATCTAGGTTGGTGTAAACCGGCTGGGACAGCAGATAGTCCTTTCGAGAGGAAGTGTCAAGAGTTGTAGACTCTCCCATGCACTGTTTCTCCATTACTGCAGAGATGTGTCTCGGTTTCTGGGCCTCCCTTTCGCGGACGGGACCCCGTGATTGTTTGACGTCAGCCATGCAGGACGGGGAGGGCGTGGACGTGACCAGGTCTGGCTGCTGGTTCAATGATCTACCGACAGCGACTCTTTTCCTCACCTCAGTGCTTGTAGGCGTTGCGTCCGGTGCCACGGGGGAAGTCAGAACCGTTAACGAGGGAGGGGCAGTCGAACTCACAGAGGAAGAGGGAGAAGTGTGTGGCTCTGACTTAGAGCACGCCTGAGAGACTTTAGAGTTCTGGTGGGGCTGGCCTGTTGAAGTAGCCTGGGAGCCCTGGGTCCTACCTGGTGCCATGCTCTCTGGGACAACAGTGGTGCAGACTGGAGCCGAAATGGTAGACACTGTAGTGACACTGGAGGAGGTGCTACAACCGTCTGTGCCACACACTCCAGAGACAGCACCCCTGCTTGAGCTTCCAGTGGAGCCGACTGGCTTTGATAGCTTCACGCTGGCTTCAGTCACTTTGACCGGCGGCTTAGTCTGTGTCCCTGTGACTTTAGATGCAGTGGCGCTACTGCCAACCACTGAGACTGGTTTGCTCTTAATGGCCGTGGCTGTTTGCTCTGCTGTTGTGACTTTGACCGCTGGAGTGGAACTTACTGCACCGCTGACACTTGGACGACTGACAATGACTTCACTTTGTGCTACATTGATACTGGTTGTACATGTGCTCTGAGAGACGCTCAAGGTGCTACTTACACATGTGGTGCTTTGTTGTTGCAGGGGCTGAACACATAGCACAGCCTCACTGGAGGAATCAGTGATCATTTTAGATCTGCTCTTAGAGACAATTTCTGGTGTTTTGCCATCAGCAGTGACTGTACTACAAATGGAGGGCGTACTCGCTCGGGTGCCGACAGGGAAACAATCTTTCACATTCACAGCAGTTGGGCTTTCCCCTGCAGCCACCACTGGCTTGGCTGCGACAGCGATGGTAGCCCGGGCCTGTCTGAGCTCTCTCCTCTTGGGTGGCTTGGTTCTTTTGTTTGCCCCTTTTTTAGCAACGACAGTTTTGCTTGTTTTTTTCCGTGTAGCCTTAGTGGCATCAGCGGCTGGCGCTGGTGGGAGTGGATTTGTAGATGGAGCCTGTAACTGTCTGGAGGGGGGATTGAGTGGTGCTTCTTGGACAGCAGGGGCAACAGCAGAGGTCGGCTTTTGCTGCTGTTGGACAACCGAAGGCGGAGCAGCAGGTATTTGAAGATTAGTCTGACTGGTAATGGTGAGTGGCAGGCCCTGAGAGATGCTCTTGTTGAGGCTGCTCAGGGCCCCTAGACTGTTGAGGGCTACATTGGTGGTAGGTTCCTCTGCGGTGGTGGGCTGGACCAGTTGGAGAGTGCTCTTGCTGCCCTGTGCGCCAGCTTTGTCGGCCGTATTCATGGGCTGCAAAGCAAACACCTGGCCATTCACGGTAATGGTCTGTCGGGCAGCAGATGGAGTGGTCTGGGCAGACGAAGCCTGGATCCCCTGCTGTGAAGGGTTCATTTGGGGTGGAACGGGGCGTGGTAAAATGTGCACCAGCTGTTTTCCTCCAACCGTGTGTAAGTTAGTAGTAGTCGTGGTACAATTAGCTGTAGTGATTTGTGTGGCCAGAGCAGGCACTGCAGTGGGAAGTGCAGCAGGCACAATGCCAACCTGAGGATTCTGTGGGGGAGGGGCCGTCTGATTGGGGGCTTGGATGATGACGATATGCTGGCAAGACATCTGATTGGCCAGTTCCTCTCTAACCGTGGATTGAGACGAACAGGCGTTTGCCTGCTGCAGGATGACCACACTCGGGTTGTTTGTGTTCTGCGGAGCGGTCACCCCGGAAATGTTTGCCCCCGATGGGTTGACCTGCAACACCTGCATGGTCTGGAGGAGGGGAAGTACAGTGGCCTGAGGCTGAGGTACCATTGCAGGCTGAGGGAGGGGCTGGGCCTTGGGCTGCGGGATCAGGGCGGTCTGAAGATGGGGAACCACAGACGCTGCTTGGAGTACAGATGGCGGGGGTTGGGACATCACAGCTGGCTGGGGAAGAACAGCACTCTGGGGTTGGGGGGTCAACATAGGCTGGGGATGTGTCTGTGTCAGGAGGGCCGAATGCAGCTGCGGAAGTCTCTGAACAGGCTGTGCTTGGATGTGTGTTGCGATGGGCGCCTGCTGTAAGGGTACCTGAGGTCGTATTTGGATTTTAATGGGCTGAGAGTTGGGTTTGTTACCCATTGGACACACGGTCAGCTGCTGCAACGTCTGATTGGTAGTGCCCTCCAACATGGGCACACTCTGGCAGACAGGCTGCACTGTGTTCCCTGTCAAATGCAGCGTTGTCCATGTAGTCTGTGTGCTGCTAGCAGCCCCGGCCCTGAGGAGAGCTGTGCTGCTGGGGACAGAAGTGTAGCCAACAGTCCTCATGGCAGTGTCTTTGGAGACTAAAGAGCCAACGACATCCGCTGCTGTGGAGGAGTGGGTTAGCCCCTGGGCGACGGTGGCCAGGCTCATGACAGGCTGGGCAGAAAGCTGTGACACAGGAGTGGCAGCTATGGTTATGTTTTGAGACGGGACTGCAGACTGGGGCTGCTGAGGCAAGGTGGTGTTGACGGCGGGTATCTGGAGCGTGATGTAGGACACGGCGGTGGGCAGAGCAGGAGTGGTTTCCACCACCCTCAGCGCTGCGGTGGTCTCCAGAGGAGAGACAGTTGCCCCGGGAATCAGTGAGGGGGTGGAGGATGTGGCGTTGACGTGGAGGACCCCGTTGACCCTCACCCCAGCATTGACATCAGGTGCTGGCTGCACCAGGACAGCCTCGGGGGGTTGTTTTTCGAGGACAGGCTCCTTCCCTCCTGGACATATCACGTTCCCGTTGGAGTAGACGATTATTCCCTTGGGAAGCTGGTGGGTGGGTGTCACCTTGGCCACCTTGGCACAGCGCTGCTTACCCTTCCAGTGGACGGTGGGGTCCTCTAGGAAGTTGATGTCATGGGCCTTGAGGAGCTCGATGTAGTGGCCACTCTCCTTCCTCAGCTCCTCCATCTGTCGGCGCAGTCGACGGATTTCTTCCGCTGCGTAGTCAAGCAGTGATGTCGTTAGTTATACGAATACAACACAAATCCCTTCAGAACTACAGAGCATGAAACAACACGCGACAAACAACATAGCATAGTTAAAATGCATCACTCACCTTGCACTTTATCGCCTCCTTCAAGGAGCATTGCATCATTTTGTTTCTTCAGGTCAGTGATGTAGCGAACAGCTTGGTCCAGTATCATGTTCTTACTCTGCAGAATCACAAGAGAGAAGCAAGACACTAATGTCAAGGAAGGGCTATCCTAGCCTATATGAAACATTTCATGGGAAGACTTCAGTGAACAAGAAGAGGTTGAGATTTTGGGTTGCACCTGTTTGAGAGCCTGGGAACATGGTAAAAGGTTACCAATGCGGTTGATCCCAGCATTGATCTTTTCTTTTCTATGTCTCTCAACTAAAGGAACAGAGGAGGTACAAATGTTATGAAAGTCTAAATGCACGTGTTCATTGCATGTCAATGTTCATTTATCTGCAACCAATAGGTCATAGCCACTGTGTTTCATCACCTGCATTGTGAGATTCTTTGTTTTTCTTCTTTCTGCAAGACAAAAATCAATCATGACATACTTATCAACACCACTTAGACAATGATGTAGTGGCTCAATCATCGCAATAATAGATTTGTGACGAGAGTGGATACTCACTTAGGCTTACGACCAGAGGTCTGTGTTTCTGTCATCTCTGGCATCCTGTCTTAACAGTTGCCAGGCAGCAGTCTCCACATCTACCAGCTGGACATAAAATCACTTCCCTGGCCGACCTGTATTCAAGATGCAAGATGGCACAAACATAAACAACCAAGGACAGCAGCAATAAATCATCGCAGTTAGGTCCCTTCGCACATTTGGCGCACTGTTTTCACATATCACAACACAGCTATATCACAACATCCTCAAACGATTACGTTGATCTTTAAACTCCTAACGAAATGCTAATCAGCTAGTTTAGACAGTAACCTAGCTAACCAGCTAAACAAATGCATACATCACAATCATGTTTTTCATTTCTGCAAGTCCCGACAAATGAATTTCAGTGGTATGAATTGTCTCCATATTAACAAGCATTTCGAATATGGAAGAAATTAAAACAAGCAACCTAGTGATAGGCACTTCCCATGCTAGCTACGGCAATAGCGTCTGGATAGCCTCAAGTAGCAAGCTAGCTTAGCCTGTCCTGATATCGACGTGGTTATCAAAACAAAGCCATGGCCAGTTCGCTGCTTTGAAGCGAATTGAAATTAGATTTCGCTGACCTGTTGCCTCAGCATCTTCGGGACCTTGTCACTGGCAAAACCTTTGGTTTAGGGGCCAGCAGAAAAAGGAATAAAGTCATTTCAAAACAGTCTGCAGACAACCTAACCCACGGCAGAATAGGGGAAGCACTGCCTGGTCGACAGCCAATAGCACTTAGGACGACGAAACAACGAGCCAATCAACATGCGAGGTGAAATAAGCCGTATACTTCAATCTAACTTATATATATATATATATATTGAAATGTTTGTATGTATATATAAAAAACCCCCAAAACATATATATATATATTCTTTTTAGATATATAAAAAAAAACATTTCAAGGACCAATCATCTGCACCATAGCACTGATTGAGACAAACAGTATGAACTAATGCAAATAGTAATTCCTTTATTTAGAGGTTAAAAAGTCTTACAATATAGAGCTCCAGAAAAGATAAAATTCTTCAAAGAAAAAAAAAAAGCATGCTTATACTACAGCGGAGAGGAGAACTCCCCAGACATGCATAGGGTCAGAGCTTCCCCTGGGCAGTATCTTGCTCATAAGGCCATGGGTCAACACGCTCCTAGCCATCCGTTAAGCTTCAAAGTCTCAGAAGAAGTAAAAGCAGTAGGCAATGACAGAAATTGAGGCACTGTCACTCGGTAAATAATTTCAGTAATACTGTATTTTTAATCGATAACCAAATAAAATGCCAAATGAATAAGGATTACCCGTTCTTTCAGAGAAAAACACACCCTCTCAAGAATGTCAAACCCTGATGCTCAGAATCAAACCGCCTTTGAAAATGCCACATTAAGATACCAACTATCTCGTCAAAATAGTGTATTTTCCTCAAAAACCTTGTACATTTTTATTTAAAAAAAATAAACACCTGTCAACAGTTTATTTGATACTCTTGGACTTAGTTGCAAACCCAGGAGATTCTCTGAGCCATTAATCACCTCAAAGTAAAAAGCTAAACAAAAACAAAACTTTAAAGGGGAATCGAATAAAACATTCTGCGAGAAAACCCCCAAACCATTTTTTTTTCAGAATGTAAATGCAGTGAACATATCTTTCCACCAACTTGAAACCGTTCGTCACCCACAACCCCCATACTGGAGCAGGGCTATTCTGACCTTCTGTCCGGGAGGACCAGACACACCCAACAGACTGGTCGAAATACTGGATCCCAGCGTACTTCCGATGGATTGGAGACGGCCTCTGAATGTTCCTCTGTCGTGTCGACAATATGGAAGTAGGTCTCCATGGTAACCGCCCGGGAGTTCGTCTGTTAGTGATGGTCTTTCAAAAGACTTGCCCAACCCTTAAATCAAGTCATGTTTCTCTTTGTCCAAACAGTAAGATAGATCTCCCTCTAAACCGCATAAAAAAACCTCAAAAACAGTATGTTTAACCAACCGCGTTCCCCCTCCGATTCTAAAACGGTTTGACATCGGCTGCTTTCTGTAAAGACCAATTGGGATGAAGAGCATTGTGTCAGCTTGAAATATCTAATAAAGGACGAAAGGGGCAAGGAGGGGGCAGAAGAATGCTAAATTAAGGGGGCCCATTGCAAAAATAAAAGCAGCCATTTTCTGTACTTTGTTGATGTTTCCTCTTTTAAACGTCCTTCTAAAGAAAGTGTTGATTACGTCGACCCTGGGGCATCTGTCACAGTTCTTTTTTTCGCCTGTGGAGTTGGGCACGGCTGTGCACGCTGCAGACACCACTGCCCTTTACTCTGCCTTCTGGAGCTCTCCGGTCGAGGCAGTGCAGGGACTGCGCAGGCTCTTCTGCAGCACGTGGGCATCGGCCGGCTCTATCCTCTTGTAGTAATTCTTTTTCGTTTCAATGATCTCGAAGCCAAATTTCTGGTAAAAGTCAATGGCCGACTCGTTGCTGATCTGCACGTGACTGGAGGTACGACAGGGAGATATAAAATATAAACACATTTTTTTTAAAAAGAAGGTATATTTAACTAAATTATTGGGTAAAAGTTTAGATACTCACAGGTAAATGTTGTCAAAGGTACCGTCCTTCTCACAGATGTTAAGCACGTGGTTCAGCATCTTTGTACCTACGGAGATGCACAGAGGTCAACCTTGGGACACAAACAGTACACCCACTATGATGCATATGTAGGAGTAGAAATGTAGTCCCCGTACCGATTCCTAGTCGACGGTAAGGCGCTAGACAGCCGAGCGTCATGATGTACAGTCTCTTCTGGTTCTGTGAATGGTCCACTCGGCAGCACACAGCCCCCACTGCAATGTCATTGAAGTACGCTGCAAGATAAAACCACCATTAGGCTGGCTGAAGTGATTTTAGCATTAGATACAGGGAATGAATACAACTCAAGCTTGTAAAAGCTTGTAAGCTTGTATGCATTAAAAAGCAAATGCAGTGGAATTGGGTTACTTTCCATGGAGTCTGTGGGGCTGAAGATTATGTGTTGTCCAACTTTAAGAATGAAATAATGTTCGGCAAGGGGTTCTTCTCACCTAGCTTGGCAAGCTCTCCCACTTCCAACACATCTTTGTAAAACTTGTCGTTGTAGCTGACAGGGAAGATGACCTGGTTGAGGCGTTTCAACTGCTTGATGTTGTGGGGCGTAACATCACCCAGCTCGATTCGGCTACTGGAACAAGAGCAAAACGGTCAGACAAGGTCGAGAATCAGTCAAACACACAAGATGCGTTGGGGATGTCAATAAAATCCCTGAACACTGTCATCTTTGATATTACTTATGATTCATAATATTGTAGCAGGGAAGACATAATATTGTACATAATACATGATATTGTAGCAGCCGAAATCCTGATAGCTTCATACATTGGGGGTATAAAATGGATTTACAGGAAGAAATTGTGTTCCGGACATAATGTGATTTTTTATGAGTGCCATAGATGGATTTACAGGGTAATAAGCAAGACGTCTATACCGACTCGCCTGTCATTTGTTGATGAACTCGCAACAAGCTTGCAGCAGTAGCAGTAGTAGTAGTAGTAGTAGTAGTAGTAGTAGTAGTAGTAGTAGTAGTAGTAGTAGTAGCGCAGTACTGAAACTATCAGTTCATGGGTCAGTTTGGGTGCAATACTTTGATCAAAAGTTGTAAAACTACGTCGTGAATGCAGGACTATGTACACTCCGGTATGTCATTGCTGCAAATAGAAATCGCTGGCTGTAAAGTATCCCACCTTGATGAAGCTCAGATTTCAAAGTGTTGCGACCCACGACACTGGAGCTACAGTTAACGTTAGCTTAAAAAACAAAAAGCAACCCAACCATAAACGTACCGTTTTACTACCGACAAACACACCAGTGGCAACTTCATGACAGGGTAAACCCTTCCCCGACGAGTCTAAACCGGGACGTAAACTTAATGAGTTAAGCTGGTGTCAATTTTACGGCCAACAAACGTGTTAGCTCATGCCCCGGTTTAGCGTTAGCGGTTTGGGTCGGCGACATGAAGCTGCCCTCGGCTAACCACTTCACTGCAAACCTTTTTAAAATACACTTCCAACCACAAAACTAACGCGTGGAGCTGGAGCCCACGGTGCTGGGGGAGGGGGGGTCGCCGACCCGGACCAGCGTTAAACACCCCGAATAGCTTAGCTAGATAGCTATCGTTGTCTCCTCCCCGCCTCCTCATGTTAACACACACACACACGCACACACACACACACACACACAAAAAGAGACTAAAAAAACTTAACTTCTCCTCCTCATCCTCTCTCCGGCGACGTTTTGTACTCACCCCTTCATCGTAGACCAACGTTGACCCTTGGCTGAGATATGATCGAAGTTTTGGGGTTGTTCTCTGGGCAGAAATGTGTTTTTTAAAGAGTTGGGGTCGGGGATAACTCCCGTTTCACCCTCACATGTAGCTAGTTGCGATTCCTGCAGTTAGCTTAGCCGCTAGCCACCGCACTGGAACCTGTCAACCCTGACCCCCCGCGTGCGCATGCGCACCCCTCATGTTTGCTACATTTCTGTAAGTATGTATTTTAATGCTTTAAGAGTATTTTTGTAAGTGTGTATATGGAGGTTGATACAAAGGCCGTCTGGAGAATACACCTGAAACCCAATTGAAAATAAATGCATGACGATTACACTTTTGAACATGAATTTAGAAGCATGTTCTCAACTTTACTTTAAATTTCCAATTTTCAATATTACACACAGAAAAAAAAGTGGGACCGTTTTTTTTACATGGATCATGCAGCGCTGCCCTGTCCATTTCAAAGAAGTTTATCATAAACAGATCCATGTTTTGCCATTAGACAATACATTCATATATGCATATATATATATATATATATATATATGCACAGCTCTATATACGTACAGCACAAGTGCAGACAGGTAAAGTATACAGAAAGTTGTATCAATTCAATGCTCGCTCACCACAGAGCGGATCTATGACAAAAAAAACCTGACGTAAAACCCCCGCAGATCCAAGATGGCAGCAGTCGCAGCATTACGCCAGTAAGACCAGTAGCCAGTGAATGAAGTCAGCTGATCACCGCTTGCTGTCACGCATCGCAACACCGCTCAGTTCCGTCGAGGCAAGAAACAACCACCGATTCAGTTCAGAAGGTGAGGTCTATGTTGTTATATTTCCATCGTCTATAATATCGAGGGTACATTGGTACATTCGCTTAATGTCGACCCGATCTTGGCTTAGTCATCTAAATGCACCAAAATGGCAGAGCCAGCGATTTACTGCAAGGCCAAGACCTATGTTGTCACTGTCATTTTCTGCTGGACATTTTTATGACATCTGTAAAACGGAATCTATTCCGTTTACTGTAAAACGGAATCTAACCTAATAATTGCGCGGTATGAACGTATGGTTGGATCTCCATATTTGCGGCAGATCGTAGCAGATTAAGCTGTTAATTTGAATGGGGCTATGCATTTCATACATCTCGTTCGCTATCAATTGGTAATCATTACACGTAGCAGTGTTACATTATTCGGTGTCGTGTGGTTATAGTTATATATATATATATATATATATATATATATATATATATATATATATATACAATAATAATTAAACACAAACAAAAATACAATAAAATCCAAAAATAATAAAAAAACTTAACTAAACATGCATGTAAACAGACTACACATACATGGGCCATATAACAGCCACCTAAGTAACCAAAACCCATCAGACTGAGTTAACCTGAACATACAAATATTAAAAGTAACAGAACATAGCAGCAACCAACACCCACAGGCAACATTTTACATCAATCACATTTCACCCCTCAGGAACAGCGAGAAATGAGAAACACATGACCATGTACCCATGTCAGCCCATCACATAGTCCCCTAAGCGC
>OMKP01065294.1:1551-16760 GCA_900302375.1 Bathygadus melanobranchus | reverse complement strand
GACCTTTGATCCTGGTAGTAGAGTAGTGCAGCTACCATATATAAACTACCTTAGAGAACTGGGAACCACCTTTCGCGATGCCTACACCAACTCTCCCATATGCTGCCCTTCAAGAGCAGGTAAAAAGTCCCACAACTTTGAAAATAAGTTAAAATCTGTTAATTGGCTTGTAATAAACGATGAAATGCATTGTATTCCCAACAACAACTGGTCGATCAATTTTACTCTATGGGTCATTGTACAACCCCTTCATGTTATTTTATATGGATCTTTGCCCCGTTGTCAAGCTATGTGGAGTGGCCAATTTGTTCACCGTACTCAGTCTTGGAATAACAATAAGTGCCTGGACAGTAACGCTACAACATGGATGGATTTTCTAGAGAAGAATGGCTATCAGACACGCAGGTTTGGCAAGCTGGATTACACCTCAGGGAGCCACTCTGTCAGGTAGGTGGACGGTTTGTTTGTTCATCAGGATAATGGCCAACAGGGACTGGGACATTTAAATAGGGCTCCCTTTTTTCCATCATGGATATGAGTGCAGTGGTTGTAGACTAGACATAACAATGTAGTACGAATTCAAACAGATCATCGAAAGAAAGTACAGATTCTTCAAAGGCATATTGCCGGTGTGTGTGTGTGTCTATACATCATCGTTATACGTTTGCAGGTTAAGAATTCTCATTCATTGTTGTTTTTTTGTGCATAACTACAATTTAGCAATCGAGTGGAAGCCTGGACCCGCGATGTGAAGTTCCTGTTGCACCAGGAGGGTAGACCTGTGACCGAGCTGGTCGGGAACGCGTCCACAGTCAGGATCATGACACAAGACTGGGAGGCCACGGACAGGGCCGCCCAGTGGGTCCGGGACGAGGCTGCACGGTTACACCAGCCATTTGCACTCTACCTCGGCCTCAACCTTCCCCACACGTACAGGACCGACTCCCTGGGGCCAGCTGGAGGAGGGTCCACTTTTCGCACCTCCCCTTACTGGCTCAAAAAGGTACGGGAGCTCTGCCTGGGAAGTCAGTTGTTCAGGAGTACCATCTCAGCTTGACGGTTGTAAATGTGGTGAACAAACAAACAAACCTTAACCCTTGCATTTGCGCGCACACACACACACACACACACACACACACACACACAGGTGTCCTTCGATCTCATCTCTATTCCAGAATGGCTGCCCATGGCTGCCATGCACCCAGTGGACTACTACTCCACCTTCACCAAGAACTGCAGTGGAGAGTTTACCCAGGAGGAGATCAGGAATATACGGGCCTTCTACTACGCTATGTGTGCAGAGGCAGACGCCATGCTCGGTTAGTAGTAGTACCTGGTGGTTATCTTCTATTCATCATTATGCTCGAATGAACAGAGGTTCAGTTGTTTTATTCATGAGCCCATTATATTTATAGCATCATTACATGAGTAGTAGTCTGGCTGACAGGATGTAGGCTGTGGGGATAAGCCTGCCATTGGCCGGCTATTTCAGTCGGAATTCTCCCCCCTTACTGTGTGTAACAACCTCTGAGCATTTACTTTTTCAGGGATTGTGACAGGGCTCGCCTCCCCACATGCAATTGTTCCACCAAAACAAGTTCCCCCCTCGTCACTATTGTGAAGAAATACAAACAAAAGGGCATTTTTTCCCCTATCCCAGAATGATAATGGTTTAAGCCAGACCTTTCTCCAGCACTGGCACAGTGCTAAAACCAAGGGTGGAGATGGTCTGGCTATGCAAGATTACATGAGTAGCATCTTTATGACTTGACACACCTTTTCTGCTTTTTCAATGTTCTGTGATGTCTGTTATTCTACTGGTCCCAGGCCAGGTACTTGCAGCTCTGCGGTCCACTGGGCTGCTGGACAACACCGTGGTGATGTTCACTGCCGACCATGGGGACCTGGCCATGGAGCACCGGCAGTATTACAAGATGTCCATGTTTGAGGGCAGTGCCCACGTCCCCCTGTTCATCATGGGCCCCAGACTGGCTTCTGGTCTGCAGTCCAACCTCACGGTGTCCCTGGTTGACCTCTATCCCACTGTTCTGGGTAAGAGACGCAGGAAGCAACAAAATAACACAGCAGAATTGGTAAACACAGCCTCATAAAAAAACAAAAACAATGCTTTTGTGATTGATGATTGTTCCCATTTGCAACGAATAAAAATGAAAAGAAAGCATATGTATTCATTTTAAAAAGTGCAACACCACTCTTAATTCTGCAGAGCTTGCAGGCATCCCAGCACCAGGCGACCTGAGTGGCCACTCCCTCCTCCCTCTGCTCTCCAGGTCTGGCACCCGTCCACCCAAGCTCCACCCGGGCTGGACTCTGAGCGAATACCACGGGTGTAATGCCAACGCCTCCACCTACATGCTGAGGACGGGCCGGTGGAAGTACATTGCCTACGCAGATGGTCAGAGTATCCCTCCACAGCTCTTTGGTCAGTCCCCTGCCCTGACGGTGCCTCTCTCTCTCTCTCTCTCTCTGCACTTCAGAGAAATGTTTTGCTGATGCAAAGTAAAAATGATGTTCTGTGATTTGGTTAATTTTAACATTTCCATTTTCATCATTGTATTAAAAAAATGGCTTTGTATGCTAGTAATAATAATCTGATAATGCATAATATGAAAAGAATAATAATATTTTGTGATATTAGGTAATCTTACACCTATAAGAAAATAAGTAATATTAGGGGTTGTATACCTGTTGTTGTGTTTCACCTTCTCCTCCCTCGTCTCATTGCAGACCTAACACTGGACAAGAAAGAACTTCACAATGTGGCGACAAAATACCCACAGATCGGGGCACGTATGGAGCAGCAGTTACGTAGCATTGTGGCCTATCCAAAAGTGTCTCAGGTCGTACACCTGTACAACAAACAGCAGTTCATCGCTTGGCGGAAGAGTTTAGGGAGCAATTACAGCCAAGTCATCGCTAACCTGAGATGGTACGTGGACTGGCAAAGAGATGTGTCGGCTAATGAGAAGGCGGTTGATGATTGGCTCAGTGGCACGTGATGGATTATGTATGGTGGATAAGGACACTATTCTGATGGACACAATCATGTTTTTATTAGTAATGGCAGGGGTACGCCCTCGGAAAGACGACAAACAGAATGACTGTGTGTGTGTGTGATAGAGAGAAACTGATGCATACTGTACATAAACGTTGAGATACACATGTGCCTGTTGTGAGTTTAATAAAGATGCAGGTAAAGGATGGATGTTGACACTTAATTATCATATTTTGTCATATCATATACATGTGCAATTTTTATTATTATTATGAGCTGATGCATACTGTACATTGAGTTTCATCATTGACATATACATGTGTCTATTGTGAGGTTTTTTACTTTGTGCTAAATAATAAAGATGCAAGTAAAGCTATGCTATGGATGCTGACAATGTATTACCCTATTTAATACATGAGCAAAATGTGTCGTATGTATACAAAATGTATTACTACTACTGTCAATGCTAATGGAAAGCCAAAGTGATGTGTTAAAGAGTAATATAGTATTGTCCAGTAAAATACAGAGTAGATAGGGGTGTGATGCTTTTATTTTGAAAATCCCGACACTTTACTTCCATGTCATTCAGCAAGGAAAAGTAGCCACCGCAGCACAACAACATTACTTCTCTATGCTGCACTGCAGCTCATACCGGTATTCTACAGCTGCAGAGCCGAACAGGTCAACTAACAAACTGTACACTAAAATATATATGTCTTGGGCCGATGTTTTAAGGTTTGAATGTTAGGTAGTTAGTTAGGTATTTGCTTTGAATAACTAGGGTTCGATACATTTGAACTAGCTACTAACGCTAACAAGTTACTTGGTATCTACAATCAGATATAGTTGCTAGTGCTTGTCATCTACGTTCCTTGATACGATGCAGTCATGACATAAAAAATAGCCATACTAGTATTTTAACTGATGTATCCATACTTTATTTAGCTTGCTTAGAAATGGATGTTTAGACCAATGTGCTGTTTTTAATGAAAATGAAACCATTGGTTTTCAGGCTAATGTCAGATTGTTGATGTTCCTCCTGGACTTCTGATCTGTTCCCGTAGATAACTCAGGGATGTCTAGTAAAGAAGTAAAAGCTGCACTCAAAAGTGCCAGAGAGGCTATTAAAAACAAAGAATTCAAAGAGGCTTTAAAGCATTGCAAGGTAAGATGAGTTACATGTCTTTCTGCATAAGGCACCGCATAAAACGTAGAAGTTGTTGAAGGCCACTGTTTATCAACTCTGTTTCCTTCTCCCTCTCCCATTTTCTTGTTTTAGGCTGTTTTGAAACTTGAGAAGAACAATTATAATGCCTGGGTGTTCATCGGCTTGGCAGCGAGTGAGCTGGAGCAACCCGAGCAGGCGCAGACAGCGTATAACAAGGCTGTGGAGCTTGAGCCAGAGCAGTTGCTTGCATGGCAGGTAAAGTAGGAAAAACACATGGGGTCATTTCTTAATGGTTTCTCAAAGGGACCACCAACATTGCGTGTGAACACTTGAGCCGAAATATGACAACATTTATTCCATATCTTGTTTGGTTTATACATAGATTGTGTCCCCCTCCAGATAAATTAATGTTACAGTTTTAATTTGGTGTCCAGGTCCTTCAAAACATTTCTGGGGATTTGGCCTGTTATGTGACCAACTTACTTTGAAGCGCTAATTTACCTTTGGTGTTACAGGGCTTAGCTAATTTGTATGAGAAGACTGACCAGTGGGATTTCAAAGCGGGGCTCCCTGACGTCTACCAGAAGCTTGTTGAGCTCTATGCGAGGTAGGCCCTGACTAGGAGGGACGCCTCCCTCAGATCCCTCCCCGACCCTCGCCACCATGTGCACCGTTGACCACATGACTTCACAGCTTTGTCACTGGTTTATTTTGATTTTATTTATTGGTTTCTTGTTTCATTTTTGATTTGATTTGCTTTATACTTGTCAGAGAGGCTTCACAGTTAGTTACAGATACGTCATTTTGTCCGTTCACAGCACAGACAAAACTAAATGCTATGAGGTGATCCAGAAATTAACCGATATCTATCAGTCGGACAAGGAACATCTAAAGGTAGGCTACTAATGAAACGTTTGCTCAACTATGAACAACCAACCATAAAGATGGTTAAATAAAGATATTTCCTTGTGTGTGTGTGTGTGTGTGTGTGTGTGTGTGTTTAGTTGGCAAAGCTTTGGTTGCAGTTCATCCAGCTGAAAGAGGAAGATACTGTGGAAAAAGATGAACTGCTGAAGTTATGGCAGCGAATGGTCCAGGACCTGTCAGGCTGCATTGATGCACAACAGACAGACACCAAACAGACAGAAACGCAACAGCATGTAAGATTTCCCCAATATTCAGATTTGGTTTGGTTGAAACATCACATCACATACAAACTGTGTTTGTATTAGAGCGCTCCTCTAAAACACAACTTTTGTTCATAAGTCTTTTGTTTCGTATGTTAAAAAACATAGGTTTGATAAGATGCAGGCCAACAGAGTGTATGTGCTGATATCAATGTTGATCCAAATTAATGCTCCTTATAGTTGATGTCATTTATTGTCATTCATTGTAATCCCTAAACACAGTTGGTCATAGCCTTTGAGAAGGCCATGGTCCTCACCTCTCCTACACCGGGAGAACAACACAGGAAGCTCTCAGCTGACTACGTCAAATGTCTCTCTAAAGTATGTCCCCCCGTCCGAGGTGTCTGTCTCTAACAAATAGAAAGTATAAAACCAGAGTTTAAGGCCATCTCATGCCGTTAACAATATTTCTGGGTTGATCGCGATTCGCTGCAGCTTCCACAAGAGGAGGCCAAGATGAAAGAAGCATGCAAGTCCATGCTGTCCCTCTACCCCAATCAGAGTTACCCCCTGGAGGTCCTCTGTTTGCACCACCTCAAAACAGGTAACTGCTCCATCCCGGTCTCTCAGAAGATCCTCAATGTGACAAGAAACTTCAGGTGCATCAGAAGATGCAGTTTTTATTCTTTGTGAGAATGTTGAGTTGTGTGATCCTTTGCTGCTTACAGGGGTTAGTTGGTTAAGGTTGATATGTCCAATACATCACATATTGACACACATCCTGACTTTATTTCTAGACGTCCAGAGCGAGGAAGCAGGCGGCTGTTTCTCTCAGCTCCTGGAAATGGCCCCTAACAGTGGTTTGGCCCTCGTGGGTCTGGGCACCAAAGCACTGCAGGAAGGCAAATATAAAGATGCTATCAGGAACCTGGCACAAGGTGAGTTCCCATGTCGACAAACAAAACGTATTTGATCAGAAGCAATATACTAC
This sequence comes from Bathygadus melanobranchus, assembly GCA_900302375.1. Lineage (NCBI taxonomy): Eukaryota > Metazoa > Chordata > Actinopteri > Gadiformes > Macrouridae > Bathygadus > Bathygadus melanobranchus. Next base: position 10,458 of record OMKP01065294.1, on the reverse strand, counting down.
TGCATTAACGTTTACCACCAAGTCCCATGCTGTCAATGCTGGGTGACTGATTCCCATGCTTCTGTTTACTTAGGCTTGAAGCAAACGGGCTCCGCTACTGGATGGTGTAGTCTGGCTCAGGCCCAGCTCAAGCTGCACAGATACAGCGAGAGTGCCATGTCCTGCTCCCAAGGTAAAGCACCGCTGGATCTGTAGAACTGATCTGAGAGCAGAAGCGGAACACAAGTTTGAGCTGCTTTCCAACTGACTTAATTATGATCACAGTAGTGACGTACCAGTAAAACACCGTTCACCAAATCACCAAAGTCTGTCTGTCTGACTTTGTGCGTGTGCGTGTGCGTGTGTGTGTGTGTGATTCAGGTCTGACACTGTGTGCATCTGGAGATGAGGACGTGAAGGTGAAGCTGCTAAGGATGAGGCTGGAGGCCCTGGTCCGGAGTGGGGAGGCCCAGGCTGCAGACCAGGCCCTGGAGACTCTCAAGCAGGTTGTACCTTTAGGCCTTTCAGTTGGACATCACAAGACACAATATTGGGGGCTTATTTGTAGTCCAATTTTCCACAGAAATGTGTTTCAATGAATCTGAGATTTACAGTCAGTAACAATAAAAGTACTGTCAATTATTTGACTCCTGTTTTTTTGAACAAGATAGATTGTGGAATTTGACAAGCTGACTTGTGCATAGTGGAACACTCTATGTCTAGTTTAGAGCACTGCTTGAATATTACAATCAAGCCGATTGTTATTTAACTAAATGTTTTATATTTTCATTTTAGATCCCTGATGCTGAAACCGAAACAGTCCTGAAAGCGTTTAAGGGCAGAGCATATCTGAACAAAGGGCAGGCTGAACAAGCTCTCCAGGTAACGTTCCCTAGATGGTGTAGCAGGGTAAGGTCTGAGATATGAGCCATATCATTTGAGGCCAATGTGATTGTTGCAACAGCTTCAGAAATGCATTTTGTTTAAGACTCCGTTGAGGAAATAAAGCTGTAGCTTCATTTAGTTTAGTTATTTTGTATTTTTCTTGCTCCTCCACAGGTGTCCTCTGAGCTGCTGGCCTCCAAGCCCAACATCAGCCAGGGGTTGGCACTAAGAGGCCTGGTGCAGGCAGCCCAGGGACAGCTCCAACTGGCAGAGCAGAGGTAGCAAGGCCTGGGTGCTTTTAGTGCTTATGCGTGAATGCAACCGTGTTCTCTCTTGGCCAGTTTTACCATATGATTAAAAAGGCTTTTGTCCTTATAAATATGCACTCTTCTGCTGTAGTTTCCTGCAGGCCGCAGCCCAGAGCCCAGACGGTGGAGAAAACAATTTCCTGTTGGGAAAGCTCTACTGGGACATGGGAGATGAGAGCCGTAGGGACCGGAGCAAGGCCCATACACATCTGCTCAAGGTTGGCACTGTAGCTATGCTAAAATGAGGGTCAGTGGTCCCCTTCTACTTCAATGTCACCAATACTAGCTCTTTTACTGAAATCCCAACATACTTACAACATGCGACAACATTTGCGATTTCAAGCTAACTTCAGTCTACATTTTGAAGAAAAACTGCTTCTCGCCCCTCCCTCTCCCCACTCTCCTCCTGATAATAACAATAATAATAACAGCTTACATTTATATTTATATTACCATGCATTTATATGTATCTAACTATAATATAACTATATTATAACTATACTAATATTATCTAACTAGCTTAACTTAAATTTCATATGTTTCTCAGGCCGCAAAGCTAGACCCGCACCTGGGCTGCGTGTACCGCTACCTGGGCCACTACTACAGGCGGGTGGCCAGGGACGCCGGGCGAGCCCGCGGCTGCTACAAGAAGGCCTTCGAGTTGGACAGCAGCGACGAGGAGTCCGGAGCCGCCTCCGTGGACCTCAGCATGGAGCAGGGAGACATGGTGAGATCCCCCACAGAGAGACACATAGCGACACATAGCTTGGTAACCGCCTACGGCCGAGTGTTAAAAGTATGTATGTTAGTAGTATTCATGCAGCTGTATTGTTTTTCCCCTCCGTGGTGTAGGACACTGCTCTGGCCGTGCTTCGGTCAGTGATCGATGACTCCACCCCGGGATCTGCCAAGTGGGCCTGGATGAGACGAGGCCTCTATCACCTGAAGGTTGGACAGCATCCCCAGGCGATAGCCGAGTACGTAATTCAAACACCCCAACGGAACCCCCGTCTAATTCATGGCTCAACATCCAGTTCTTATGATTCCTCCTTTCTTTTTGTTTTGTTTGTCTTCAGTCTCCAGTCAGCTCTGAGGGCAGACCCAGAGGACTCTGTGTGCTGGGAGTGTTTGGGCGAGGCCTACCTGAATCGCCGGAGCTTCACCGCCGCCCTGAAGGCCTTTGGCAAGGCCCACGAGCTCCAGCCCTCCTCCATCTACAGCGTCTACCAGACAGCGTCCATCAAGCAGACCCTGGGGAAGTTCCAAGAGGCCGCTGCAGAGTACTTGCAGATCACAGTGAGGGAGGACTACGTCCCTGCTCTGAAAGGTACCGTGCCAGTATATCTATTGGTTTGTACAGTTTTATCACTCCACCAAAATATATGCATGTATTTTGGAGTGCTGCACATTTTTGTATTTTTTCAGGTCTGGGAGAGTGTCTCCTGTCCCTTGCCAAAGGCTTATTGGAAGACTACAGAGATGGAAGCGCCATAGACCACGTTCAACAGGCGATCAAAAACCTCTTCAGGTAGTGGTTAGACTCCTTCTATAGGACAAGACGTTATCAAACTATTGCATCCCAACATCAGATTGAAAGACGGTGATGTTCCTCATGGTCATGTTCCTGTTCCATCTGTCCTCCCAACTCTCTCCTCTTCCCTCTCTGCCTTCAGGGCGGTGGAGCTACGCCCAGACCTGTCTTGCTTGTGGAAGTTGCTGGGAGATGCCTGCACCACAGTCTCCGCCGTTTCTCCCAACAGAGCCCGGGTTCTGGTGCCAGGCCCACTGGCTGGTTTGGAACCCTCTACCCAGAGCCACCTGCTCAACCAGGCCCAGACACTCATAGTGGGCGAGAGGTAGGACAAGCAGAATGAAACTCTAAATGACCGCCCTTATATACAGTTCAGATGGTGCAAGGTGGCTATAGTTTCATCAATGCCGGGCATACACTCCCTTCTCTCTTTTCCCATGCTCTACAGGTGCTATGGCCATGCTCTGAAGCTGATGCCTGAAGCCCCCGGCCTGTGGTACGACCTGGGACTCAACTACCATCGGCAGGCCAGACTCCCCTGCCCCGCGGAGGGAGACAAGAGCTCCCAGGCTCTGCTCCTGGAGAAGGCCCAGCAGGTACCGGTTACCCACTTTAGCCTGTACATGAAAAGCATACATAGCTACATATGGGCGTCTATGTTATTGTGAAAATGTTCATATCTGTTTGGTTTCACTAGTTTATTGTTTGTAAGTCTGTGTCAACTATGTTCTCCTCTTAAGTGTGTGAAAAAGGCGATCATGATGGACAGTGTGAACTACAGTTACTGGAACGCCCTGGGAGTGATCGCTATGAGCAACGGTAAACAAGGGCTTCATATAAATACCGTGCATCATCGTCATCATCATCATCATCATCATCATCTCCCAGCCAAGGTCAGAATAACTTGCCTTTTGTTTTATTTACCAGGTCTTGAGAACTTTGCCCTGGCTCAACACAGCTTCATAAAATCAGTTCAAGTTGAACCCAATGTAAGTAAATTATTCTATATATATGCATGTGGTATGATTATTATCAGGAACGTGAATGTGATTCCACATTCCTTTTTCGTATTTGTGTTTTTACCCTGTTGTGTAGAATGTAACCGCCTGGACCAATCTTGGTGCGCTGTATTTGAAGAAGAAGAATTTAGAGGTGAGTTGCTGTAACCGCTGTATATTTTTGTACCAAATACAATGGATTGACTTGTATTGCCGATGCTTCTCTTCTTGTTTCCCAGCTGTCACACGAGGCCTTCAAGGTAGCCCAGTCGTTGGAACCGCTGTATGTGAACTGCTGGATCGGACAGGTATTGGACTCACACATATCTCAACAGTGCAAATGAATCTATCAGATGCCTCTTTGCATTTAAAAGCTATTGCCTTTGATTCAGGGGTAGCTCAACCCATGCTAACCATGTAGTTTGGCGAACAAGGTTTGATTCTTTCTCATGCTACATGTCATTCCCTCTGTTTCAACCCACTTTGCTGTTCGTCTCCACTGTCCTGTCCATAAAGGCACAAAGACCCATAAAAATGCTTAATGCGTGTTTAATTCTGTACCCTTCCTCCCCCTTCCTGCCAGGCCCTGATAGCAGAGGCGGTGGGGAGCTACGATACAATGGATCTCTTCAGGCACACCACAGAGCTCAGCACTCATGTGAGGGGAATTTTACTTTATTGGTGTCCACCTAGTGGTTAGAGGGAGAATTACACATTTTAAGCCGCTGCCCTGAAGAATGTGATTGTGAAAGAATGTGATTACTTTGAATCATTGATCCATCATTATCTCCTTCATCAAATTTTTAGGGATGTAATGGCACACATATTGCAAATTCTAAACCATTTGACTATCCTTATTGTACACAATAACCGTGAAATACAGAACTTATCTCCCTTACCTGGAATAGCGAATCACAGGTGCACCGCAGAGGATCGCAGACCAGACATGTTAGTGCAAATGTACCATGTGTTTTGTGATTTGACGGCTTATCTCCTCGACTGCCCAACGCCAGACAGAGGGCGTGAAGGGCTACGCCTACTGGGTGTGCTCCACCCTGCTGGATAAGAGCAACAGGGACACTGAGCTGTACCGCTACAACATCGTCCAGATGAACGCCGTCTCCGCCGCTCAGGTGGCGCTCACCAAGTACACAGGTAGCTACACAGTAGCGTGATATGGACACGTGTATTAGCACGGGAATTATAGGTTCTAGTCTTGAGGGTCATTACATTGAAATATGCCATCGGACTAAAACCGCTTTTCCTTTGTAGCTGATGTTTCAAACCTCATATTTCATGATTTTAAGGGCATATCTTATCATCATGATTAAAGTATACCATAATACTCACAATAATATTTTGATATTTTCATCTCATGACGATACAATACCATTCAAAGACGATAAACGATATCATACCATGGTCTGGGTGAATACTCTTTTCGGATTGGCCGGCAGGTGTGCGTTAAAACCGTGTGTTGCACACGTAGTTTAACCACCGATCTAAATGAGTCCGCTACCCAACCTGTAACCATAGCAACATTAAAGAGCACAGCTTACTCGTTATCAACTTGATAAACTAAACGACCGGGAAGGAAAACACACCAATGGCTGCTTTTAACATTTCTTTCAATCTATTTGGAGAATACAACCATTTTAAAGAATGGGACACAGTTAGGAGATGGAGCCATAGCCTTCACTTACCTCACCCTTGCTTGTAAAAGGGACTAGAGTTATTCTAGAGTTATCTGCCAAATGCTCTAAATGTAAATGTTATTCCTTGTCATGACAACGGTAAGCTCTTGCCTCATAATCATTCGATTTTCAATGCTAAACTTTTACCAAAGATGTGCGATTGCTTTTATTTGATATTGTTGGCAAATGACCATAGTATCAGTGGGATAACCAGCTGGTGGGTGTGCGTTAAATGGTACTTAACGTCATGACCTAAGCCTACTTGTTGATTATCCCTTACATATGAATTATTGCCCAGCCCTAGCACACAGTTATAAAGGTACGCACAGGTGCTTGGCTTCTCGAGTGTAGAGGTACTCGAGTACGCCTCAGCTGCTGGCTGTTTCAAATCTGCACCGTGCAACCTGTTCACTGCAGTCATCACTTTTATCCAGAATACAAATAATGGCCTTTTTGGCGACAAACCAACGCTATAAATTCCAAGTTGTAAATCCTCAGGTTGATTCAGTGGCGGGTGGATGGCCTCAGCTCCTTAAGATGGACATTTAGAAAGAAAAAGTAATGACTGCAGTGGAAAATCTGCACGTCACTTTTGACAAACGGTTATGCTGTTGAGGTTGAACAGCCTGCGTGGCTTGTGTCTTTTTTTATCCAGAGAGGATCCAGACCGACCCTGATGCCCTGATCATGCTGGGCTTCCTCAACGAACACTTGCAGCTGAAGACGCAGGCGCTGCAGGCCTACCAGAGGTCACACTGCTTTCTTTCTCTCTCTCTCTCTTTATCGTCTGCCGTATGTGTGCAGTTAATGTGCGTGTGCAGTTAATGTGCAAAAAGCTGCTCAGTGATTCCCGTACATTGATTTATTTGTGGCGGCCTGCCACAAATATCAACATTGACCGCCACATATTGACTTCCTATTTCGTTCGCCAGCGTTTAGTGGCTCAGGAACGTCCCGACATCAAAACTGAAGGTGAAATGTATAGCAGCATAGCGCTGTTGCTGTGGTGGTGTGTTCAAGAAATCCCACACCTCAATAGCAGTTTATGCAGTTTGAACGTCATTTTTTTGCCCGTCCACCGTAAATAGAATATAATTCTTTGGGAAACACTGTACTGCGGCTTAAGTCAGTTTAATTTCTTTCATGTATCGTTGCACATCCATGATTGCCGTTATGTCACGTTGGCCAAATAAGAAAAACATGGTTGTAATATTTTAACCACTAGCAGTAGTACCATACCATGTTATTTCGATAGTTGGCGCGACCTTTGTGGAGACGTATAACATGCTGTGGTGGTGTGTGTGTGTGTGTGCTAAACCTCAGGGCGGTGGAGCTCCTCCAGTCCATGACTCCTACAGAAGAGCTGGCCTTCGCTCTGGGCAGCTTCGGCCGCGCGTTATGGTAACCTCAACATTGAGCTATCCCTTATATTGACAGTTGGTGCTTGTATTGCTAAGATGTCACTTTTTGCATGAATTGATGCACTTACAAACAGTGAGGATTCCGTATAGGATGCAGTAGTTTCGAACAAAACCGTCCCGCTTCCCCCCCCCTCCCAGCTCCACAGGGCAGTGGGAGGAGGCGGTGCGTGTCTACTCCTCCACCCCTCTGCAGGAGCTCCATGACCTGGCTGGGCTGGCTCTGGCCTACTGCAGGGCAGGCCTCATACCAGAGAGCATCAGCGGTGAGAAGCATCCACATGAAAGCAGTTGATCATTCATTATTAGTGTGTCTGGATACTGATCCAGTTTCTGATTAATTTTGCAGTGCAATGTTGTTAATATTAGGCATGTGTGTGCGTGTGTTTCTCAGCCTACGAGCGCGCCCTGGCCGTTGAATCCAGTGAGAAGGAGAAGGCCTACATCTTGACCGCCCTGGCCCTGCTGGAGCACAGGCTGGGCAGCCTGGACTCAGCCAAGACTCTGCTCTTCAAATGGTTAGTCGGCTATAGTTCTGTTACGAGTCCTCCTTCATAACCTTTTTTATGAGCCGTAGATCCCAACCCAATTCATCCATTCCTTTGGCCGCAGCTCCATGTTGAAGGAACCCATCCCAGAGTCCCTGCTGTGTCTGTGCGCGCTGGGCTTGGACCACGGGGACGCCACGCTGGCGGCCGCTGCCCTGACGGAGCTGCTGAAGCAGGGCACCGCGACCGGCGGTGCTGTGGAGCAGCGGTGCCTGCTCACCTGCGCCCTGCTGGCCCTGCAGGGCAACTACACCGCCGTGCAACGAGAGGCCGCCCGCGCCGTGCACAGGTGGAGCACGCGCTTCAAATAGTTTGCTGTTTTGTTATTGGGATGTAAATGGATGTACCTAGCTAATGTTCAATTATTCGTTTTATGCATAATAGACATTGATATGGTGTGTATTTGTGTATGCTTTTTACAGCAATCCTGGAAACCCTTCACTCTGGGCCTTACTGTCCAGACTGGTCCCACAGTACTGCCCCAAGAAGGCAAATGTAAGCATGCACACACACACGCACGCACGCACGCACGCACACACATGCTAAAAGGGCTGAGCATGGTGTTTACTTTATACGCACGCGAAATAAAGCCATCTTCAGTCGGGGCGCAACCCGGGACAATCTGGAAAATGAAAAGGCCGCAGCGGTCCCCAGCAGTGAACTCCGCTGGACCCACGGTGACTTGGAGCGCTGAGTCTGCCTTTCCGCTCCCCCGCTTTAGATCACTTTATTACAGAGCTTTTAACCAGTCGAACGCTTCTACGCTTCTCTTCGCCGAGAGGGGTTTTTGTCATGAGCTCTCCGTCTCCACGTAGACCGGTCGATTTCATGAATGTGTTCTATTAATTAGGACGCGCACGTCGTCGTCGTCGTCACATATTCTTCTTTTATTGTGAAAAGTGAATTTGTTTGAGACGGTCATTTAGCAGCCTATGGACAGCAAATCCTGCAAATTCTATAATTATATCCAGGTCACCGATTGGTGGGTGTACACATCACAACCATAGCCCAAATATGGTATCCCTCCGCAGCGGAGAGATACGTCCGAGATAAGTTCAATGTTGGAGCCCCCAGGCCCTCTAAGCCTGGATGCCTTAGCCCACGATTGGCTGAGGGCGAGGCTGTATGCCTTCCCTCCCTTACCCCTGATCCCAGCAGTGCTGGACAGGGCCAGGTTAGTGGGACACCAGCTGGTTCTGATCTCCCCGTATTTGCCCAGACTGCCTTGGTTTAGCCTCCTTCTGCCCCCTCTGTCAGGCCATCTCCCGGCAACTGCCCATAAGGCCCGACTTGCTCTCAGGCACCATTTGAACCTTTGGGGACGTCCTCCTTGAAGTACCTGTCTTTGAAGGTAGCTTTTTTGACAATTACCTCAGCGAGGAGAGTTGGCGAGCTTCATGTCCTCTGGGTGAGCCCTGATTGCTTCAGACTGGATCCTAGCAGGGAGAAAGTATGTCTCCGCCCTAACCCTGCTTTCTTGCCTAAAGTCTTTCCCGAGGGGTATGTGAACAACCTGTTATTTTCGGCGTATGCCCCCCCCCCCCCC